>JARHVA010011403.1:0-30000 GCA_037957365.1 Torreya grandis | reverse complement strand
ACAAAAACAAATGGAAATGGAGGACTATATTGAAGAAGTTGGAAGCATTCCTAAAAAGAACACAAAAGATTGGAGTGACAAAAGGCAAAATGATGAACCTACTAGATTGGCCAATTGCAAAGCTGATGCTACTCTACAATTTGATTTATGGATGTATAAGGAGATAATGGAAATCAATAGGAAAATGGAAATAATGGAGGGTAAACAAGAGGCAGTTTGGAACAAAATCAATAACATGGAAAAGAAGATGAGGGATATTCCCATAAAACTCAAAGATTATGAGAACAACCTAAGGGAACTCATAAAGGAAAGCAAAATAAAGATGGAGGAGGTAACCTCTAGCATTTGTGTTGCTGCTGTTAACATTGGAAAAAGAGAAATGAGGAAATCAAAACTTTGGAGGGGCCTAGCAAGAGAACTAGACAAAGCTCAAGAAAGAAAGCAATGCAAGAGGGATCTACGCAGGTGACTGCTGCCATCCAGGACACTGTTGTGAAAGGTAAGGAAGTAGTGAAGATGATATTAGAACTAGAAGAATAGTTCCTGGTTATTTTAGTTGGTTCTGCTAGTTGGTTGTGTTTTCTGGTCTTGGTACTTGGTTTTTTTGAACTTTTACTACGGAGTTTCTAGGTCTCTATAAAACCTAGGGTCTATCTTTGGTTGTTCGTTTGTCAGCTTCAAGTCTTTGTTTCTTGGTTTTGTTACTTTGATGAAGTAGGCTTAAGGCTTGCCTGTGGATGTTAATGTTTTATCTTTCTCCTTTTGTTCAGGGTTTTGGGGTCCCTTGAAAACCTGTTTTTACCTTAATCTAAAACATGTCTTGATATAATAAGTGAAGTTTATAAACACCTAATTTTGGTACAAGACCTTTCTCATTATGTATTTTTCATGATTGATCACACTTTGCCTATTTGTGTATATTTTCCTATTTTTGGTAACTTTTCCTTGCATTAGACCCCCAATATCCTTATGTCATTTATATTTCCTCATAAACACCTTAGATTTCTCATATTTCTGCATTATAACCCATTTAGTCATCCCAAGACTAGCTTGATACCTATTTTAAGGAATTATTTTGACATGTCCATAATAATGGGTCTATCATTATGGCATGCCCATAATCATGGTCCATGATTTTGTTCATCTATTTTTTATGGGTCTTTTTACCTTGGGTTGACATCACATGCCTTGATTATCATTTTTTAATAATTTTCACCATCAACCTATAAATTTTTTTTTGTTTATGAATTTTATATGTGTGTGTGTGTGTGTGTGTGTGTGTGTGTGTGTGTGTGTGTGTGTGTGTGTGTGTGTGTGTGTGTGTGTGTGTGTGTGTGTGTGTGTGTGTGTGTGTGTGTGTGTGTGTGTGTGTGTGTGTGTGTGTGTGTGTGTGTGTGTGTGTGTGTGTGTATATGTATATATATATATGTATGTATATATATATATATGTATATATATATATATGAATGTACCCTAATCTATTTAAAATATCATTCCATCATCTATATATCTTATAAGCCAAGTATCTCACACACATTGATCAAGTATTATCAAGAGGTCTACACATTTACTCAAAGAGATTGAACATTGATCCTCCATTACCCTCATAATTTATTAAAGTTTTATTCCATTAAAATAATACTAAAATAAGGTAAGAATAGGTCATTTATTTGAATTTTATTATATAGGTAGATGAGATGAAGTCCTTTATCTCATTGGGTTGAAAACACTCATGAAGCACTAGAACTACAATTGAGCCCTAATTTTGAGCATGTGAGATATGTTGGTGTGACCCTCAAGGGGTACTAGGAAACTAAGCTTGTATTTATCCTATGTATGTTTTGACATTATTTAAAATAAGGTCTATATAGAATAATAAGATATTCAAAGGATAATGAATAATAATTGTATAAAGTGAAGCAAAATTTAGTCATCTGCCTCTACTAAATCATCTCATAAATTTTTAGATCTAAAAATGCCAAATTTACATAATCATTTCATAAAAAATAGATCACCATAAACAAGTATTTATTGTCTCATGATTTTGTAAATCTCTATATTGACAATCCATGATTCCAATCACCTTCTAGACTACAACCAATCTTTAGTGATTCAGTTTGTTAGTCCTAGAATCTTTTTTACAATATAAAAAGTCATTTACATAATCCAAATTTATTTTTAATGTGATTAATATCTATTTATATTGTTATATATCTTTTTTTATACTTTCATCCCTTTTTATTTTCCCTAAGTGAACATGAATTACTTTAATTTACTATATTTAGTTTGTTTTTCACTATGTTATTTATTTTGTTATATTATGTGTACTATAGTCACCCATTAACCAAATATTATAGATAAAAGGTAAAAAAAATAGTATTCCCCTAATATAGATAATATATAAGTATAAAAACATGGTGGTCACATGCCCAAATATAAGTAGTGAAGTATAAAATAATAGTGTGCACTAGTGTGGACATAATATAGGTAACAAAGCATGAAAAAACCATGCCTTAATACAATAATGTAAAATAAATATACACACAATAATATCATTCCCCTAATGGATAATATATAATCAAATAAGTGAAAAAATAGTATGACCAAATATATACATGGTAGGAACCATGGAGATTAAAGTAAAAAATAATATATTCAATAAAATAATAACATGCATGATATAGATCATATCACCAATCATTTTAAAACAAAGTGTATAGAGTGAAATAAGTTATAACACCAAGTGCATAAAAAACATACCATGTATGAAATAAATAGTTCAAAAAATATTACACATGCAGAGTATACAAGTCAAGAGATGTCATAAAAAGTAAAAATTAATATAAACATACTAGATAATATAAAAAATATCACCCACATAAAAGATAAATAAATCATAATACATAAAGGAAAAAATAACAAACATGTTACATAGAGCACACAACTACAACATACACTATATGGAACATAAGAGATGCATGTTATATAACAATCACAAGCATACATACCTGTTAGAGATAAAATAAGAGAGGCATGTTAGTCAAGCATAAATAAAGAGAACACATAAAGCATGAAGAATTTGAAAAAAATCACATATTTAAAAGAGAAGAACAATAATAATCACACAATATTTATGATATATTACGATACATAATTAAATATAACATTATTATGATAAATGAAACCAAGAAATATAGAACCTAAAATTAGGTTAGGTAGCATCCTCTATGATGCCCTAAAATAAACATTAATATTTCCTCAATTAACTATGAATCAATAATCATATGTATGTACCTATGTATATTTCATCTAACTCAATAATATTATAATTATCATGTGCATAAAAATTTATAACCTCTATTAATAAGTATATAATCATAATTTTTTAAGTGGTGTAATGATGTCACACTAAAATATAAAGGCAAATAAATATATTAAGACATGAAAAAATCAAATAAACCAACCAAGTAGGACTAATGCTAAGGGGAAAATTGAGAAGCATTAAGAAGGTAGAGGTCTCTACCATGTTAAAACTCCTCAACATATTTTTTTTCATAAATGGGAGGTTCACATATGATATTAGGATGGAAAGAAACAATCAAAGGAAACATTTGAAATTAAATAAACTATCACAATAAAACATAACTATAGGATAAAATAATGATATACAAACCATGAGAAGAATTAGATAAGGAAGTCATATACACCCATGACATGAAATCATAGAATGAAGAAGGTAACTTATAAATACAAAAAATATATATGAGATAATTATAAGAAATTATAAGTGATGACAAAGTCAAGAGGTAACAAAATTAGAAGTAAAAATTCCCCAAAAGCCATACATAATAATAAAAAAGTAAAAAAATATTATTATGGTGATAGGTAGGGCAATGCCTAAAAATGGTGTCCTAGTTATGCCACCATATCTATTAATAATTATGGTTATTCCAGATAAATAATTATGATTATATCTAAGAGTATTAATAAATTCATTTTATATGCATTTATACTTGAATCATTATAAACCATAATCCAATTTTTGAACCTTGAATGTGTATCTATGAAATCTTGAATGAAGAGTGGTCCATTTTTAGAGTCTTCCTCCATAAAAAATTGGTCATATAATATAATTAAATGAGTATCCTTATAAATGTAATTAACCATACTGATTAATCCATTAATGATATGAGTTTCATAATTTTGTGATGGTTTATATTGATATATCATATAAACATCATTTTTATTTTTGGATTAACTACCATGTTTTTTAAGAAGTTTGGTAAATATTTTCATAGTTTGATTTGGGTTACAAAGTGATACATTCAAATAATGGTTTTGAATTATTTGTGTGTGTGTGTGTGTGTGTGTGTGTGTGTGTGTGTGTGTGTGTGTGTGTGTGTGTGTGTGTGTGTGTGTGTGTGTGTGTGTGTGTGTGTGTGTGTGTGTGTGTGTGTGTGTGTGTGTGTGTGTGTGTGTGTTTTGTGTGTTAATGTGGTCTTGGAACTTATTTTTTAGACTAATGAATTTTTTTTAGAATGGATAAGGATTCTATGATAATCACAATATGAATTAGCATTATGGATCTTATGCAAGGTTCATGATGATTAAATATGTTGTTGAGGTGGTAAAGATATCATAATATATTCAAAAAAAAAATTGAGCACATTTTCAATATTTTTGCAATTAATTGTGTAAATTATATTTGTTCCCTTTATGATAGGACTACCTTATTAAATGGTTAGTTTAAAACATTTAATATAGTTTTGGCCTAATTATTATATTTCAAAGTATTATAATTAGCCTTAGTTTTTAATTTAGTTACCTTGGAATTAATATCCAATATATTAGGGGAATTGGTCCCATCTTTGAGCATGTTATCCTCTAAAAATTTGTTCTCATAGTTTATGACTACAAGACAAAATTAATTGAAATATTGGTAAGATTTTAAGACTAATTTATATTTAATGAGTTGCATTAAACTCTAAGATAACATACTTTTTTATTAACTATGAGGTGATTAGTGAGTCAAAATTTTAACCATGCTTTAAATCCAAACACTTACTAACATTCTCATTAGGTCCTTGTTTAAGTTGGACAATATGTGAAAATGTGATTTTCATGTTAATGTTGATTGAAATGTGACATAATAAGTCATTTTCCAAATCATTTAAATATTTTACATATCTAGATGGAAAATCATAAAACAAATCAAGAGCATAGTCCTTAATGATTCTATGGAAAAACATTATTAAAACTTTATCATGTGCTACTATGCCCTTAACCTATAGTGTGTATAAGGTTATGTGTGGCTGACTTGTGGCTTACATACCTTCATATTATCTTATTTCATTTCTTGATGTTATTAGTATGGTCAGCCTATAGAATAACCATGGCCAAGTAGAGTATATCTAGTAGGTAATGGTTAGTATTTTATCATCATATTGTGAATTATTCTCTTATTTCATGCTTGTGGAGGTTACCCCCTCAAAGTGGTTTAGTTATATTTATCATTCATTCTTATCTTTTATCAATTATTATGTGGATATATTATCTCTACTCTCATTTATATGATATATTGTTCTATTATGCAAACATATAAGTAATTTCATTAAAGTGGTATCAGATTTTTGATTTGGGAAAGTTTCTATGATAACATTTTTTTTTGAATCTAGTTTTGTGTGTCTCTTATGAGCTAAAGGATTGAAGAAACATAACTTGTGATCTAGGAAGAATTTAATTTTTTACCACTATAATATTTTTCAACAAGTTTTTGAAAAAAAATAGTAAAAAAAGAGTCATCAAAATTTTTAACCTTGTGAAAATTAGTATTAATTTGATTCACCTTGGTTAGATAATTACAATGACGTATTCCATTGGTACACTTTTTTATGCCAAAAATTTTCACCCTTATGTGCATTAGTAGTAATTAAATTCATCTAAATGATGCAACAATAATGGTATCATCTATAAATATATTTTTTTAAGGTTGAAACATTCATAGGGTTTGTGCATGGCTAGTTTTAACACTAACACTAGTGTTAA
Source organism: Torreya grandis (assembly GCA_037957365.1). Classification (NCBI taxonomy): domain Eukaryota; kingdom Viridiplantae; phylum Streptophyta; class Pinopsida; order Cupressales; family Taxaceae; genus Torreya; species Torreya grandis. Next base: position 23,955 of record JARHVA010011403.1, on the reverse strand, counting down.
CACTCATAAATGTTGAAAAGGGAAATAAACTCCTAAAAATCCTCAGGAGGATGACAACTTATGATCCATGTATTTTGGAGGCAATTCAACAACTTCAATTATATTTTCATTGCATGGTTTAAAAATATGATCTCGAAGTGGTTAAAGGAGACATCACAAGGATGAAATGAGACATGAATGTCTTGTAGGATCAACTAAAACAAATAACTAGGTAATTGGCTGACTTTACAACTCAACCATTGAAAAATAATCCTGCACCACTCTAGTTTGGTTATCCTCCTCTAAAAAATAATAATGCTAATCTTAGTCTAAAGATAATGATTCCAAAAGTGGACCTACACAAGTTTGATGGTAATGATCCACTCACATGGATCACTCAAATTCAAAATTTATTTGATCTACATCAGATTCCATGTTTGTAAAATGTGTTCATGACCTCTCTATATATGTAACTTGATTAGTACATTTATCATAGATGGTTGTGTACTCCAAATAAAAATAAGGGTCTCTTAGTTTATTGGTCTTTATTTTCTAAAGAGTCACATCTCCTTTGTCACAATAATGTTTCAAAAAACTACTTCATCCAGTTATCCAAAATACACCAAATAGGGACTATAAAGGATTATATTAATCAAATTTAGAATCTATCCTTATGTGTGATAGACATCACTTAGTAAAATATGACTAACCTATTTTTATGTGGCCTTAAGTATAACATCCAATTGGAGGTTCACATGTTTAGTCTTAGTTTAGTATATGAATCCATCCCAAGGGCATGCATGGTAGAGGAAAAATATATTCTAAAATGAATATCTTTCACTAATGTCTATGAACACACTTTTATATAACCATCATTTTCTTAACCTACTATATTGAACCCTCAATAAATTGAGGATAAACATGAAAAAGGTTTGTGTTTTGGTTGTCATAGAAAATGGAGAAAAGGACATCATTGTAATGAAAACAAGTTATTTCACAATGAATGTGCCAATGATTATGAAGAATATGATGAAGCCTTGGATGTAGTTTTGGATGAACCTAAGGATGAATTTGAATATTATCAACCTACTATTTCCTATCATTCACTTTTTGATATTAGTACTCCTCAAACTCTTAAGGTGGTGGGTTTCCTCAATAAAAGAGTGTGACTATGTTGATTGACTATGGGATTACACATAACTTAATCAATAGAAGTTGGCTACTAATTTGAATGGTTTCATTTATCCAACTATAGAATTTTAGTTCATGATTGTAGATAATGGTACCATCAACTATTCTATAAAATTCCATAGTATTAAGATTTATATGGGAGACTACCTATTATATTTTCATATGTTTTTTATACCAATGGGAGGGTATGAAATATTGGAGTACAATGGCTCACTACTGTGGGCACTATTGAGATGAATTTATTGGAAATATTCATGTGCTTCCATTCAGAAGGCAAGACATTTAAATTGCATGCATTATGGGATAAATCTCCACAACTAGTTAGTTCCCATCATATGATGAATATTTTAAGGAAAGGTGCTAAAGGATTTTTGGCATGCCTAGTTTCAATATAAGTTTAACCAACCAAGGAGTATACCCATCCTAATTTATAAATGGTATTGGATGATCATTTTATTATTTTTAGTGACATGCTAAAATTTCTTCCACCAAGCTAAGTACATAATCATTCCATCAGACTACATTCTAAAATTACACCACCCAACATTAAACCCTAAAAATATCCCTATGCTTAGAAGATTGAAATTAAAATTTTGGTACATGAGATTTTAGAGGAAAGAATCATCTAACATATTGAAATTAAATATTCTTACCCAATGGTCATGGTGTATAAGAAGGATGAAACTTGCATGATGTTCCTAGACTAAAAAGAACTCAACAAGTGCACCATCAAAGATAAGTTTCATATTCTAGTAATTGATGATTTAATAGATGAATTTCATGGTGCATTTTATTTTACTGAGTTATATCTTCACTCTCAATATCATTAGATTAAAATATGAGTAGAGGGCATACCTAAAATAACTTTTATAACTCATGAAGGTCATGATGAGTTTATGGTCATGCATTTTGGATTCATAAATACACCACCTACATTTCAAAGTTTAATTAATATTATTTCTAGTCCATTTTTGAGAAAGTTTATGTTGGTATTTTTTGATGACATCCTCATTTACAAAAAAAATTTGGAAGACCATTTGAAACATGTGAAAAAGGTACTCTTAATTCTTTAACAACATAATATTTATGCGAAACCTTCTAAATGTGGTTTTGTCATATGAGAGATAGAATAATTGGGTCATTTTGTTTCACATAAAGGAGTGAAATTTGATCCTAAAAATATCCAAGTGATGATGGAGTGGCAGGTTCCCAAGGCACTCAAGAACCTCAAGGGATTTCTAGGGTTAATTGGATACTATCATAGGTTTGTCAAAAATTATGGTAGAATCACATCCCCACTCACATATTTTTTGAATAAAGACTCCTTATAGTGGATTGATATAGATATCAATTAATTTTAAATTTGAAAATTTGTATGTGCACTATCAATTTTGGCCCCTCTTTATTTTTTTACAACTCTTATTGTGAAATGTGATGCATCAGGATATGGTTCAGGTTATACTCATGCATCAAGGTATACCAAATTCATTTAAGAGTCATAAAATGAAGGTAAGAATAGGATCAAGCCAATCTATGAGAAATAAATTATGGTTATTTTTCATGGAGTCAGCCAATGGATACCTCATCTAATAGGTTGTCACTTTTAGGTAAATACTAATAATGATAGCCTCAATTAATTTTTAGAACAAAGATTATCTTATGAATAAAAAAATTGGGTGACTAAAATATTAGGCTATGATTTTGAAATATCTCATAAGAAAGGAAAATATAATGTTGTGGAAGATGCACTATCTTGGAGGGATGAATCAATTGAGGCATTTTTATATGTAATAACTATTTGGTAAGAATATTGGCTATAGGAAGCAAGATTAGAATGGGAGAGTTATAGTGATACCCATGTTTTTATTCAAAATATTTTGTTGGATTTTGGGGGATATGAAAAATTTACATGGAATGGGAATTCATTATGGTACAAAGATAGATCATACCTTTATAATCATTCTCTCCTCAAACATAAAATCCTTTAGGAACTTCATGCATATCCATTAGGAGGTCACTCAACATTTTTTAAAATAGATCATAGAATCAAGAAAAAATTATTTTGGGAAGGATTCAACGAGATGTCTATAACTATGTGGTTGAATGTAAGGTATATCAATATAACAAAGGTGAATCTATTAAGATCTCAGGTCTTGTGTAACCTTTATCCATCTATAGCTAGCATTGGGAGGAGGTTTTCATATATTTAATTACTAGTTTACCATTATTTGAGGGTAAATTATTTGTCATGGTGGTTGTGGATCGATTCTCCAAGCATGCACATTTTTGTCACTTATCACAACTATTTGTTCATAGTATAATAACTTCTACTTTTCTCAATATAATTCAAAAATTACATGGTACTCCAAATATCATTGTAGGACTGAGATCCAATATTTATTTTTGAAATAAATTATTTACATGTTTGGCCACCTAGTTAGCTCATAGCTTGTCCTATCATCCTCAATCTAATGGATAAAATAGAGGTAGTCAAAAAATGTATAGAAGGGTATATTCATTATTTTGTTTCTAACAAACAAGACAAATGGGTTCATTAGTTTCCACTTGTCAAATGGTGATATAAAACTTACTTTCACACTTCCTACAAAATGTCTCCCTTTGTGGAATTGTATGGGTATCACCCCCCATGAACCACTTCAACCTTAATGGTGCATCCTCTAGTTTGAGTTTTTGATAAACAAATTCACCATCAATAAGAGGTACTAGTTAGTTTGTGAGATAATTTAGCAATGGCATAAAATAAAATGAAAAATCAAACAAATCAACACCATTGGTTATTTATGTATTTTCATCCATATAAGTATATGTCTCTGAAGCAATAGAAAAATTATATAAAGTAGTCCCATAAGTGTTATGGACCTTATCATATATTGAAAAAAATTGGTAGTGTGGCCTACAAGATGGAATATCCCACATCCACTTTCACACATTTAACATTCCATGTATCTTACTTGAAGAAGGTAATTAGACATAAATTTTACACTCAAAATGAGTTACCTAAATTATATGAATAAGTCCAAGTCATTTTGGAGAAATAGAGATCATTCATAAAAAATAAGTAACTGTAGACCATAATTATTAAAGAGTATTTGATCAAATATAAGAATATGCATTCTGAAGATGTGACATGGGAGGATGAAGTATTACTATAGAAACATCCTAGTTTGATTCAACATTGAGGATAATGTTGTTTTAAATAGGAGGGGCATTCTACAACCTTAACCTGTAGTATGTCTAGGGTTATGTGTGGTTGAATTGTGGCTTACATAACTTCATATTATCTTATTGCATTTCTTGATGTTCTTAGTATGGTCAGCCTATAGAATAACCACAGATAAGTAGAGTATATAAAGGAGGTAATGGTTGGTATTTTATCATCATATTGTGAATTTTGATATTATTTAATTGTTATAGAGGTTTTACCATAGAAGTGTTTTAATTATATTTATCAAGCATTATTATCTTCTATAAATTATAATGTGTATCTATTATCTCTACTCTCATTTTTATGATATATTATTATATTATGCGAACATTTAAGTAATTTCATTATATGCACAAAGTAGAGACATGAAGCATAAAAAAATTATATGATAATAAGGCCATCCATTACCATTGAATAGTTAAAACCTATGAGCCATAAGTTCAATAGGGAAAGGGTAGGAAATGACAACATAATCCAAAGGATTCACTAATATATCATGAAAATTTACCTTATGTCTTGACTTTTGAGTTGTTGGAGATAGAAATTAGATTTTTTATTGCATAGTTTGGTATGCTTTATTAAAAGATTGTAACTCTAGGGTTTGAAACAAACATATGAGTATAATATATAATAATTTTAACATTAATATGTTTAGAGATACTATTAATAATGGAATAAGGTTGGGTAACATGATGATATGGCGAAGGACCCTGTGAAGCAACAAGGGAAACATCAAAATTGATTTAAAAAGGCAAATACATAGTAACATGAGTAGAAAAAATATGAGATGTTTTTTAGAATAAACCTAATACACAAAATAATTATCAAGCATGGAATGGGATATAATAGTAGGCATTATTTTGGGATATAATTTAACACATGTAACATTTCATCTATTCTTTTGGGGTGATCTAGGAAATTATCTCTAAATAATGAAATCTTTTAAATGTTATATTTCTATACATAAAAAATATTGATATTTTAAAATCCACTTCCAATATTATCATTCATATCATTGGCATCCAAATAATTTTATTTCATATTATCACCTATATGTGTATAAATAGAATAATAATTAACATCATTGATAATCACCATTTTATTTTAAAAATAAGTACATGTACAAACCAAGGGAATTTAAGTAAAATAAACACATTTGTAACATAATATATCACTTAACCTAATATGAGTGTTAGATATAATCTCATTAGGTTGCATAAGATGGATATATATATATATATATATATATATATATATATATATATATATATATATATATATATATATATAGTCATTATATAATTTAAATGATATATCAAGCACAACAAAGTGGGGGTTTCAATAATAAATAATGAATATTTTTAGATATGGAGAATAAATTAAGATAATCCTTAATAAAAAATATCAATAACAACTATAAAAATAGATAAACCTATAAGTGAAAAAATCTAATAATTTGATGTGGATAAAAATAGGTAGAAATAATGGGTTTAGGAAATCCTAAGAAAAATCAAATCCACTATGCAATATAAATTCAACCTAACCCTAAGAGCTTTAAGAAGGAAAATTTTAACATAATTTTGGTATGGTGAATCATATTTTGGTTAGTAAGACACTACACTAAACTTAACCAAAAACATGTGCACAATCTAGATCCAAATAAAAACTAGTAATATAATTGTATTAAAAAACTATTTGTACATACATAAAGTATTGAAATTCCTTAAATTAATGAAGAGAGGGTTTTAAAATAAATATAAAATTTTATCAAACTTTTGTACTTTTTAATTATGAAATTATCTATAATTACATCCAAATATTGATTTATAAGAAGCCTAAAATATTTGTATAGATCTAATAACTAGAAAAATATGATGAGGAACATAGTGGTATGATCTTGGCTTAATCAAAAGTATAGTAGTACATTCATGGAAATAAAAATACCATTTTTTGATAGGATATGCACCTAGTTAGGTATTATATATTACTTATGAAATTGTATTTATTTATAAACTAAAATTGAAAACTACCTTCCTCCACCTCTACTTTTCATATACTTCATTTAATTTTCCACAAATAAATGCATAAATTATATAAATCATTATCCTTCCTCACAACCTTAATTAGCTAAAATAACCTTATAAAACCTTAAAAAAAACATGGGAGTTTTTATGATTGACCTACCTTAGTTAATTTCTTATAATTACGCAAGTTGGAAATCAGCATTCAATGTAGTTTAAAAAGAAATATAGTGCAATATTAATATCCCAACCATTATTTTTATCATTATTAATGATATATAAGATACTAGTATAGTTTATATGCTCATTGACTATTTATCTTTTTTAAATTTTAGTATTAGATTTTCTTAACAATAAAATTCTTTGCCTTTACTCTTTAATAGTTTATTTATCAATCCAAATATGTGTGTCATAAATGAATTTATGTACTTATATAATTATTTAATTAAATTTTGGATCTCATTGGTGTGAAAAATAAAATATAATGAGAATTTAAAATCAAACAAATGGCATAAAGAGCACCAAAACACAAAGGAGATCTAAAAGGGACCACAAAAGAAAAAATACTAGGAACATAGTGGTATAGTCCCAGTTAAACAAGGAAATTACCAATATTATATTTTATAAAACCCAATTATAATGAAACCTAAATAGGAAAAAAATAAATAGAGCCAAAGAGAGAGAAAAAATGGAGAAAATGATATGAAAAAGGAGATCCAAATAATAAAATAGGGTTCAAATGTTACAAAATGTGAAAACATTCCAATAATATCATAGTTTTAATTAATTATATAAAACACTTAAACACAATAATATCATATAAAATAACCATTATTATTCAAAACTTAGTTGTATATAGAAATATTAATTCAAAAATGAAATTCTACTCATACAAAAATGATTGAAATTTTCTTTCAATTTATGGCTCACAATTTATATTTAAACTTTATTATATGCACTAAATAAACTTCATGTTCATACACATCCCAAACTAAATTGAGAACCAAATTTTCATGTAACAAAAAATTGGTGGGAAAGGTTTAAAAATAAGGAACATAAGGTACATGAGACCCAAACCAAGGGTCACAATGGTCATAAGTGCCAATACTAAAACTGTATAATTAATGGTTTTAGTTCCCCCAAACATAAATCATATGGTCGTTAGTACCAAACCCCCAAAAAAAGAATAAACCAAGGGATAAAGAAAAATAAAGAGAAAGGATAAGTCAAAATAAATGTGAAAATAGGTCCAAAACATAGTTATAATATCTAATTAGGGTTCATAAAATATTCCTTAACTATCAAAATATTTAATAGTTCTAAAATTCAATATATTAATGATAATAAATAGAAATTAAAAACTAAAAAGAGCATTACCACATTTTTTTGGAGTGGCATCATGTATTAGGTCAGGTTAGCCTTGAACATTCATTTAGTTTTGTAAAAAAAATTAGTCATTTGTGGTAAAAACACGATGTAAAATATTTTGAAATAAGATTACACATGATGAACGATTGGTCTTATGATATTTTATGATTTAAAATATTAAATGATGCAAATAATTAATATAATAACACACAGATAGACATAATAACTTCTCACTTTTGAAATCCCTTATAGGTTTATAAAAAAATAACACATTAACCTTCTTGAATTATAACACAAACATGATGTATTAAATTAATAAAATCAAGTATCATGGTTATATAGACTTCATAAAATGTTTTATTATATATCATAATGCACAAACTATACCATTTGTTCTCAACATTCAAAAACCTATATTTACACATATAAAATTTAACTAGACTATATCACTTATAAGAATAGTGTCTTATAGTAGACACTTCATTTGCAATGTCTACACCATATAATAATATATGTTTTTTAAATATTAAACCAAGTAATCAATGTGTAATAATCATTCATAGGTGTATGTTAGAGTTCCATTAAATTTTTTTTATAAATAATTCAGCATGTAAAAATTCATTAAACATGTGTATGAAATTATTTCATATAACATTTCACTGCTAGGTGTGTTCAATAACTTCTCAACATTATCTTATTGTGATTCAATCACTGCACACAACTTTTAAATTCACAGTTTATAAATAAAATTATGTATAGTGATATGATTATCTCTTCCATCATATTTTCATGTTGAAAACCTTACATAATTTTCCTAGATATCCTCCACACAAGTATACACATGCATCCTAACATTTGTAATAAACCTATGCAGCATATTGTGTACCCAAATACTTTCACAAATAACCTTACAAAACACTAATCATGTGAAAATATAATATTGCATAGATTCACTAAAATTTGAGACTTATCAAAAAAATAATTCATTTTTGAATAATTTACATAAGGGAGCATGTACCCATCCTTCATAAGTTTTGGCTAGCTAATCCCATCTCCTTTTTACACCAAGGAACTTCTCAATAATTAATACCTTAATTAATGAATCCAAAATAATTAACTTTGTGTCCACAATATCTATATATACCCTTCTCTTTTCCACCATTTCTCATACAAAATTATATTTCACATATATGTGCTTTGTCAAAGAATTATACTTATCTTTATTTACTAAATAAATGGTGCTCTTATTATTACAACTTATCTTTACCACTTTCTATTTAAACCCAATAGTATAACAAAGATTTTGAAGCTAGATTACTTAATTTATCACATGAGTAGATGAAATATATCTAGTTTCCATGGCAGATATGGAAAAAATTATCTATCTTTTTCATATCTAACTTACAGTTCTAATAAAAAAATTAAAGACATACATACTAGTAGACTTATGATAATCAAGGTCTCCAACCTAATTATAATTCATAAATACTTGTAGACTCAACTACCTAATTTTATCAGATGTACCCTAATAGTATATTACATGATAAAATGTCCCTCAAAGATATCTAATTATCCTCTTTATCACTTCTAAATGCTCCTTTCCTAGATTAGACATGTGTATATTGACTAATATTATTTATTTTATAATATTAGATCTTATACATAACATTGCATATATTAGGATTCACACAAAAATTACATGCAAAACCTAATTTGTGTCCTTCAAATATTCCTAAGTATTTTAATGCTAAATAATTGATATTTTATAACCAATTTGGGAAGGGATGCATATAGGTTTTATTTTCTACATTATAAACTTTTCCAATACATTCTTAATGTAATTCCTCTAGTCTAGCTAGAGAATCTTATTTACATAATCAATTTTTATTTCCATGCCCAAGATAAATCTCATGACACCAATATATTTTATGTCAAACTTTGTATATATTTAATACTTTACCTTATTTATCACACCCATGTCATTTCTAGTCAACAACATGTCATTCACATAGTGAACTATGATGATGAAATTATCACCCTCTTCCTTGTATTTGACACAAGGATCACCATTATTTTGCATATGCTTAAGTCCAACCACAAAATTATTGAACTTATGATACCACATTCTAGGTGATTTATTCAAGCCATACAAATACTTACTTAGTCTATATATCAACTTCTCTTTCCCTTTCACATTGAACCTATCAATTTTTAACATTTATATTTACTCTTCAAGATCCTCATATATGAATATTGTCTTCACATTTATCTAATATATATCTATATTTAATGTAACATTTATACATAAAATAAATTTTATTGAAGTCATTTTTATATTAATAAAAAAAATATATCACCAAATTCAATTCCCTCAACCTAAGCAAATTATTTTTCCACTAGGTGAGCCTTGTACCTTTCCATCTTTACTCATGCATCCTTATTCCTTTTGGATATTCACTTTCAATATATAGTTTTCATTCAAGTGGTAGATTTAAAAGCTCATACGTATTATTATTTTATAGAGACTCATTTCTTCCATATTTTTCATCTAATATTTTCTCTCTAGAAAACCTATCTTTTCTTTCAATGTATTAGGTTCATCTTTATTTGCCACTACAAATATGTATGAAAAATGAAAATCTGGTGGGATATACCTTTCAAGCTTTTTTTACACTTTTTATGATATTATTAAGGTAGGAGTAGTTTATTATTCATATTCTTGTGAATTTTTTACTCATCATATATCACATCATACTCAAGCACTATGTCTTTAGGATTTATGTCATCCTACATCTTTTTAAAATCTTCCTTTTGATGTTTTTTTGGTTATTTGTGCACATGAACCTTATGTAATTCCATAAAGGATAAATTTGGGATATATAACATATTTTTATCAATATTATATCACATTTAACCTTTTAATCCACCACCATACCCAATTAAGATGTACTTTATAGACTTAGAGTCAAGCTTCAACCTATGTTCCTTTGGGATATGAGAGTATGCATCATAATAAAAAACATTTAGATGTTTAAATAAAGGTTTATTCCCATTCCATTATTATTTCATATATCAATGATAAGTTATGTGATTTATTCAATAATAAATAATTAATTATAACTACTTTAACCAAACAAATTCACTCCAAATGCACAGCATGTACCATACTCTGGGCCTTGTCCTTTAACATCATGATCATCTGCTCTATGAATATATTATACTATGGAGTGTATGAATTAATATTCGTTATTTTAATTACAATATATTTTTAGTATTAAAATAAATAATTCAAGTATTATTCACCCTTGTTATCCATGCATAAAAAATTTGTTCTCTTATCCATCTATCTCTCCAAAAGAAACTTATAATATTTGAATTTATTGAAAACTTATAATTTATTTGAGATGAAGTATATCTAGAAATTGTGAGAGTAATATTTTCTTAAGTAATATAAAATAAATACCTACTCAATTATGGGACACCCATTAATATAAATACATAAGTGTAGACTAGTTACAATTGAGTGGGGAACTTTACCCTACTCTAGTTTCCATAGATGCAATGTTCTTAAAATTCATAATCCAAGGGATAATTTACCGTACCATTTTCCATATTATTAGTCTATATAATTCATATACATCTCTTACCAATATAAAATATATTTTAATTCCATATAATTATCTCCTTTACGAGATCCAATACACATATTCCTATATAACCTTCGCTTTAAGAAAAAACATTATTTTTACATGTACTATTCATTGTAATCCCATGGAGTCTAAAATTAATACCTATGCACACACATCTCAGCAATACCATGGTCATGTGACCATATTTAATCTATCTCTAATAAATTAGACCTTGGAACTAGAATAATTCATTTTGGTCAAAAAGAATAAATTGGTAACAAGTCTAAGAATGTGCATGATACCTTGGATTGTATTGATCCTCCCATATATAATTCTTAACTCCACCCTTCCTCTCTACATGAACCAATAGGATTTTTTTATCTCTTAGAAAGACATCATCACCATCATTTTATTTGTATTTGTAAAAAACTCCCTTGTAGGAACCATATGATAGGAGACTACTAAATTAATCAACCATACATTGGTACATGTATACAAACTTGAGGCTATAATCTATAAATATCCATTACCATCATTGGATACCTTATCACTTGATGATTTAATAGTATCTAGTTTTTTTCCCTTATCCAAATTAATTATCTATATTACCTTTTTAAATACAATATTTTAACTTAGTTCTATCATTTAGTTCAGGTATTTTCTAAAGTATTTAATATACCTTGAGAATTTGAGTGATTCTCTTGGGTATTTTTATTTCCTCACGCTCTTAAGTGACCCAATATAGTCATGTTATAATTTTATTTTATAACTTTCCATACACATTCACCTAGTATCCTTTGATAATAGTTCTTCAACTACATCTTTATTACTTCAGATTTGATGTAGTGCTAGTGATTGTCATCAATAAGTGTTCCCATGATGCTTACAAAGAGAATACAAAGGAGATACACATTTATTATCCATCCAAATTCATATACATTGATTTAATTTGTCTTCCCATAGTTTTGAATTAATTTAGGTAATCTATAGCTGAGTCACCATAATTCATATGCAATGTATATAACTTCTTGTGCAAGAATAACTTGTTCACCAGTGAATTTATCTAATAAAATGTGCCCAAATTATCCCACATAAGCTTCATATTATTTTAATATTATACATTTATTAAAAATGAATCTAATAGACATAGTCTAACATAGGTTTATAATTTTATTTTAACTTTATTTAATTATTTTAGTTTTATTCTAGTGGGTGTAACATCTAAAATAGAAATAGATTAATCTCTATCCACCAAGATATCATCCATATTGAGCTTCCAAAATAAAAATTTATGACCATTAAAATTTTAAATTTTAAATTTGGTGCTTCTATACATTTTATTTTCATAATATTATTCACATAACTCCCACCTCACATAACCATTTATTGAAAACTATTCTAACCACTACAAATTTACGATCAAGATTTGATACTAGATGTTGGGGATAAGCTTATAGAGATAAATGATAGGTATTATGATAGTTTTTAATTTAAAATATTAAATTTTTAAAATTTAATAAAATAACACACAAAAAAACCCAAAATATTTTCATGTGGGAAAACCCTTCCAGGTAAAAAAACCAAGCATAATTAGCTTATTGAATTATAACACAAACATGATTTCTTAAAATGCTACAAGCATGTCATAATATTTTTTAACATTAGTATAATTAATTAATTTATATCATAATTTACACACTAAACCATGTGTATTAAATATTCAACAACCTATAATTACACATATGAAGTGTAACCATACCATATCAACTTATTTAAAAGAAAAATGTATTATATAAGATAATTCACTTGAAACATCTACATTGTATAAGAATATACCTACACAAAATTTAATATAAACTTATTTAAAATAATAATTTTTTATATAATGTAATTCACTTACAACATCTTCATTATATAATAATATATATACACCATCTTTTTAATTAATTAGTCAATGTGTAACACTCCTTCATATGTCCATGCCAAATCAATAATCAATCATTGATATAACTCATTCAATTTGATATATTACATTATATATATGTATGAAAATCCTTTAGATAAAATTTCACTACTATTCATGCTTCACTCTCCTTGAAATCACATTACCATAACTTAGATAATGTGTTAGCTTCACAATCCACCATTATTCACTAAAACTATGTAGAGTGCCCTACACAACTCTTAATTCATCCTCACATGTTGAAAACCTTTTTAAAATATATTATAAAACCTATATTAAAGTATACATTGTTATATTTACTTATGAAATCAACCTTTGAAATATTTTGTGTAACCTAGTACTTACACAAAACACATTATGCAACATCAATCATGCAAACACTTACTATTTCATATATTCATGAAAATTTGAGACATGCCCCAAACACATTGGCACAAACCCAAAAAAATATTTGTTCAAATATATCACAACTCATTATTCTAATACCTTAAAGTGATACAAATAAAAGTGGGAGGCTGTATGTAACCTCTCACTTCATTTTAATTTTAGATATTAAAAGAGACATAGGATAAAAGGAAAACATATATTGAGAGAGATAATAAAGGGATAACATATGGTGAATGAGAAAGAAGATAAATAAACATAAAAGAGGGAAAATAAATGGATAGAAATAAAAATTAGGAAGTTTTTTTACAAAAAAATATTTATGGGAAAATTAAGGGGAAGGAGAAGGATTAGAGGGAAACAAAGAAGAGATCCACCTTTAGATGAAGAAAAGGAAGAATGTGTGTCACCCCTATGAAAATAAATATTAGAGTTAGCTATGTTTTTTTCAATATATAATTAAAGAGGGTGTTATTTCCCACACCACCCCTCACTAATTTATCAATAGGGTCAGGGGATCTATTCAGTATGGATTGGAGAGATATAGGGATAGGGGAGTGTAGATAATAAATTCATGTATATTTTAATTTTAAAAGTTAATTTAATTTATGTCTATATAATTAATACTAAACATTCCTAGAAAAAATGTTAATAAAAACACATGGTAAAAACTTGAAAAAGAAACTAGGAAAAACCTTGAAATAAACTTGTAAAACCCTACAAATAACCCCAATAAACTAATAACCGTACACTCACCCTTTATAATCACATCACTTTCCAATATTTTCCAATTTAGTTTTTATATATTTTATTTTATAGGTAGTATGAATAATGTTTTTCAAGATTCCCATTTTAATTTCCTCTTTTTTTTCTAGGTTGCAAATAAATTGTTTAACGAAATTCCTTATTTTGTTACCTCTCTTTTTATTTTTTAGTTATATGAAATTTGTTTGAATGAAGTCCTTATTTCACCTTATTATTATTTATATACTTATTCAATGTATATAATAGACTTGAAAATAAAATAAAAAAGTATATTTTTAAGACTAAAATTAAAATTTGACTATGCAAATAGGATAAAAACTAGAATTAAGAAAGAGGACTAGTTTTTTTTTTACATGTTGTATGATTGTTTTATATATATGCACATTTGAAATATAGTATGCCATCACATGGAAATATAATTATGAGGGTGTTTAAAAAATTATGTTGTGGAGGTTAAATCATTATGTGGTTACAAGTTGTGATATTGATGAGGATTACCCCACCCCTCAAGTAGCTTGATAGTCTTACCATTGGTACAATAATTTTTAGAATTTAATTTTAATTATTTTGTATAATATTTTTATTCAAAATACAATTATTTTTTGGTTTTTAATTTATTAAATTAAAATTTAGGTGAACCAATTAATGTATATCTTTATCTTTGTGTTTATAGGGACATACATTCACTCATGGTGACACATTAGCACATTACTCAAACTTGACACACTCAACAAATTTTCATTGAATTAATCTCAAAACATTATAGAGGAATACATTAAAACTATAAAACAAGTTCACATAATAATATATAGTATTATTACATTACATTAATGTTTTATAATCTCATATAGTTTCTCTTGAACTTATATAACTCTATGTTATGCTCCTAGAGAGTTATGTTCCTTCCCAACTTCTCTCTCTCTCTCTCTCTCTCTCTCTCTCTCTCTCTCTCTCTCTCTCTCTCTCTCTCTCTCTCTCTCTCTCTCTCTCTCTCTCTCTCTCTCTCTCTCTCACACACACACACACACACACACACACACACACACACACACACACAAAACTCGCTTTCTCTCCATCACATATTCATATTAACATCCCAATATTTTTGTGGTATCTCTTAAACATAATTAACCTCATAATAATGTACAATATTCAAAACAACCTTCATTTTTCAATATTAACACCTAATTATCAGTAATCTCAGAAACTACCATGCAACTTTTCAAGATGATAGAAAAAACAATAATTTAAACTCCATTGGTCAAATTTATATTTAATTTTAACCATTTATTATATAATAAATTTTTCATCACCCCTAAAAATTAAACCATATAAATTTTAACATAGGTTATTGTAGGTCACCATGGGTGAAGAAAAACCTCCTAAGTGTCACAAACTACATAAAAGACATTTTGAGGTTGAAAGGTAATTACTAAAACTTATGAAAAATTAACTCAATTTATCACATTGATGTAAAATTTTAAAAGTATAATGAAAACTTCATTTTATATAAAACCAAAATAACTGGTAACCTAATTTTTAACATAGATCAACTTCAAGGTAATGAACCACCAGGCTAGATAAATGCATTATCTAACTGAACAACATTAAAAAAACTATCACAACTTTTCTTCCACTTATCAAATTGATCTATAATCAAAAAAAACCTTTTAGGATAAATTTTATATCAAATATACAAATTTTTTGACCTAAATATTAATGAATATATTCTAAAAGGTCATGAAACTTATCTTGACTAGGTAAATGCAATTTCTAGTTGAATGATAATTTCAAAATCTATCATAACTTTGGTTTCACTAAACCAATTGAGATAAAATTTGAATCAAATATTGTAAAATATAATTTATATCATTTCACCAAATTTTATGTCTTAAATATTATCTTAGATATTCCACAATGTCATGAACCTTCTACCAAGTGATGCAAGCATAGCTAAAAGAAACAACCTCAATTTTTTATGATATTTCAAAATTGTCTAAAATTCATTATAGATATTTTAGATGTCATGAGATATGAACCCAAAAAAAACATCTTATAATTACTTCCATATAATTACTAAAATTAAGGAAACTTATTTTAAGTGTAATAGTTGGTACACCTCCATAGTGATTCCAAATGATCTAAAATTTTATGCAGAGATTAAAGTGTTAGTTTCTATGATCCCACAAAGTTTCAACATCCAATTATTTTCAAAACATTCCCATAAGTAATGAAATATCATTACAATTTAATAATTGTAATGGTTATGTGGTATTTCCAAATGGTTTAAAACTTGGTATAAATGTTATAAGTGTAATATTATATGATCTCATAAAAGTTCATCATCCAATTCATATCATAGTTGAATAACCATTTATGAGAAGTTTTTGTGACTTAATAGTTACCATAGACTGATAGAAATATTCAAAAGGTCTTCATGGCTTCTACAGCAAAGGAATACTTTTGAAACATAGTTTTAAAATGTAAACAAGCTTACACAAACAAATCCATAACCTAAAAATCAAAGAAAACACACCACACTTTATTTTTGGTTGATGCAATATTACACAACCCATAGGATGATCCTACATTAGATAGTTGAGGTTTATACAAATGTGATATGCTACTCACATAGATGTAATAATTTACAAAACCACTCATTTGACCATAAATTATATTGGTCATGGCATTCCATTACAACATACCAAGTACTTCAATTGATTTTCATTTTTCTTTTCCAACTACTTCTTTTAGGTTTCAATTATTTTGTTTTTTTCTTACCTTTGATCTTATTTTTCTCTTCTCTGTTCATTCCTCTTTTTGTGTGATTATACCCAATTAGTGGGTTTATACCCACCATAATTTTTCCTCCTTCACCAAATTGTCATCCTTTCTAATTTGAATCTTATCTAGGGATGAAACTCATCTTTAACTAACCACCTTCACCAATATGCTCTTTCTTGCATCTTACGCTCCCTTATGGGATTAAACCCACTATAGATGACCGCCTCCTCCTAAATCCTTATTTTATTTGGTGAATCTATAAACTATTGTTGGATCAATATTATCTATTTGTATCTCTCCATTTAGGTACTTCTAGATTTCATCCTTTTACATTCTAAAATGGGTATTTAGAAACAAGAAATAAAATATGAGAAAAATATTTACAGATGTAACAAATGTTATAATATGGGACATTCTATACATTTTTTCCAAAAAAATGTTAATAAAATAGAATTAAAAATAAAGATGGCATGGCTAGCCAAAAATATTGAAAAAGAAGATGATAAAATATTTCAAGAATAGGATAACCATCCAAATGGAAAATAAGTTGTGATAGAAGATAATCCTAAGCTACATCTAGACAAGGAACTTCTACAATCCAACCAAGCAAAGGAACATATGATGCTAAGAGCCTTTAGGATTCAGAGTCCTAATCAAGAGTAAATTGTTTTAAAAAAGATTTATAGTTAAACAACCCATTAGAAGAAGGTCAAAAACATGGTACTATGGATGGAACTAATGGAAAATACATACTCTATTCAAATAAGATAAACATAACTACAAGGTACATTAGATGGCAATAGTGAAAGACATTGTAATATGTTCATTGGAAGAGGTAACATTAATGAAATTAGAAGAGCATTCTCTATTAGACAAGGAAAATAAGACTTTTCAAAATAGGGGTAATAAAGTTATGGATAATATTGGAAGCATACTAAAATTGCTAATCAAAATTATAGAAAAGGGCACTTCAAATGTACCCAGTTCGAGATGCACAAGAATCTCAAAGGATACCATGGATATGGGAAGCATTAAAAATAAAGGAACTATTTAAAATAAAAAATCTAGGGGGCATAATATTGAGAAGGAATTGGTAGAAGAAACTCAATAACAACTATCCTTTACTAACAGCAAAAACTCTCAAATAGGTACAAGATGAAGTGCATCTCTTGGAACATAAGAGGAGTTAATGGTAGTGGTAAACATAGAGTTTTAAGGGATCTTATAATACTTATTAAGTTTCCTATTTTTGCAATCCTAGATACCAAAATGAGAAGTTCATGTTTTAGTAAGATCAAAAATTCAATTTGGAAGGAGGCTGAGTTCCATAACACTGATTCCATTGAACCTTGAGAAGATTGTCCACACTTTGGGATAGTAGGAATGTCAAAGGCGAGGTAATTTTGTATAGCACTAGTCATCACATAATTCTTTTTACCTTATTTATCAATAAAAATACTAGGATATTTCCAAATATTTATGCCCCTAATATGTAGCATGGTAGAAGGATTTGGAATAATAGTTCTTAGTTTATAAATACTTGTTAGGATATGGATTGGATCATAATGGGTTACTTTAATACACCCTTATTTCCTAGTGAAAAACAAGGGGGAAATATGTATTTCTCAGTGAGTATGGAAAAATTAGTAGACTTCATTGCTAATAATAACCTTGTGGATGTGGAACTAAGGAGCACCACTTTTACTTGGACCAATAGAATAATAGGTCCTAACTTCATTCGATGCAAACTTGATATATCCTTAGTCTCTTTAAATTAGTTTACTAGGCAATATTTCTAGCTCTCTTCTCTACCAAGAACTACTTCATATCATAATCCAATTGTTTTGAGTTTTACTAACATATATAAGAGGATCCAACTCCCTTTCATTTTGAAAAGATCTAGATTTAGCATCCAAGTCTTTATGATAAAGTCAAAGAGTGGTGGGAATTTAATGGAAGAGGGACAATGATGTACTCCTTAGCTCAAAAAATAAAAAAAGGGAAGATTAATTTTAATGTGTGAAATAAACAAGTTTTTGGCAACATTTTTGTTAGGGAATAAGAAATAAAAGACAATATTAGTAGGATTTAAAATAAATTTAAATAGATTGGTATGAATTTGGAAGGCTATCTAAAAGAAAAGGATATTCTTTATCAGTATCACAATCTTAATACATTTGAGGAGACTTTTCGGTGGTAAAAATCTAGAGATGTATGTATCAAAGAAGGAGATCACAAAAAAAAGTTCTTCCATCTTAAAACTCTCAAACATTGGAGATTTATTATAATATCTAAAGTGATAAAATAAGATGGTAGCCTTAGCTCAAAGAAAGAGGTTATCAATAGTGAAGCCATTAAGTTTTACAAAAATCTTCTCAATGATAATATCTAGTATAATGTTTAGCCACTTCAATAAGAGGAACACTTCATCTTAGACTCTATCCCAAATGGCCTGATAATTCCTCCTGAGCTTCTCACCTTAGAAAATCCAATTGTTATAAGGAGCTCAAATGTATTGTAATCTCTATGGATAGAGATAAAGCTCTAGGACCGGATGGATTTCTTGATTGTTTTTTTCAAATTTACTAGAATATTTACAAAAATGATCTTCTAAGGGCTCATAATGAATTTCTTGATAAAATAACCCTTCTCAAGGGGTTAAATGACACTTATTTCGTGCTGGTCCCCAAGAAAAATGGTGCTCAAAACTTTAAAGATTTTAGGCCTATAAGTCTTAGTAATATGGCATATAGAATATCACCAAGACTTTAGCTTCTAGAATTCAAAATTTAATCAATAATCTCAAATCTATCCAACAAAGAGGATATGTTAGTGAAAGATAAATTTAATATGGGATTGAAGTTGTTCAGAAAATAGTCCATTCCATGGACAAAAGTAGTAAACCTAGAATGATTCTAAAATTGAACATGAATAAAGCATTTGATAGGGTCTCTTAAAGCTTTTTCAATAAAGTCCTTACCTACTTTGGTTTTGATGAAAAGTTTATAAGTATTGTCCAAGAATGTATATCCACTCCAATGTTCTCTATTCTTATGAATGGTTCACCAGTGGATTTTTCCTCCAGTAATCATGGCTTTAGAAAAGGTGATCCTCTTTCACCCTTTCTCTTCATTCTTATGGCTGAAGGTCTTAGTGTAGTGGTTTCTAATGTTGTTAGAGAGGGAAGTTTGAAAGGTTTGAAACCTTAAACTCATGATAAAACTCTATCTCATTAACAATTTGTTGATGGTAATATTATTATGATATATCCCTCAATGGTAGAAGCTAGGAATTTGAAGAGATTACTTACTCTTTATGAATAAGTTAGAGGTCAGCTTATCAATTTTGAAAAAAAGTTTTGTATACGTTGATAACACTCTATTGAGATTCTAACTCAAAATTTCTAATCATTTTTGAAATCCAAATAGTGAACTCTTCTAATTGCTTACCTTGGCATGTCATTCTGCTCTGGTAGATTACCTTTAGAGGTTTAGAATCTACTATTAGAAAGATTTCAAAGGAAGCTCTTAGGGTGGAAAGGATCCTTGTTATCTCAAGCTACCAAGTGCCTTCTTATTCAAATCACTCTTTAAATTTTACCACTTTATCTCATGTCCTTGTCTAAGATTCCTTCCAATATTATTGTTAAGATTGAGAAGATTCAAAAGTGTTTCATGTGGTCAAGGGTTGATGAGCATAATAGATATCATCATATAGCTTGGAAAAAAGTTTTTCAACCTAAATCTTTGGGTAGTTTAGGTATAAAGAGCTTAATATTAATTAAGTTTAGCTCTTAATACAAAGATGTGTTGGCATCTTCTTAAGTGAAATATGATGTGGACTGATGTTATTAAAATAAAATATCTTATTCATTTGGATATTTGTAATTTTCTCTCTGCTGATAATCTACCTAGTGGCTCCTCTTTTTAGAATAATCTTGTTCATTACAGGTCTCTCATCTATAATCAAAGCTAATGAAACATTGGTAATGGCAATCTCATATCCTTTTAGAAGGATAAATGGTGATTTTTAGCTCCTCTCTCTTCATTTCCTTATGGGAAGACTTTATGCAATCCTCTTTGTTCTATATTTGGGGATTTGGTGAGAGACTACATAAATGTGGACAACTCAGGGAAATCTTAGAATATTTTATGCCTATAAGGGAGGAATCAAGAGTTATAGGTCCATCTTCAAACCCTTCAAAATAATTTATAGTATGTTTGGATCCCTTCTAGTGATAAGCGAAATGAACTAATGTGGATAGGCACTAATCATGGGGATTATAGTGTTAAAATGGGTTACTTAATTCTTAACAATTAAGTTAAGCCTAATACTTTTTGGAAGGAAGTTTGGAACAAGGGTCTTCTTCCAAAAATCAATATTTTTCTTTAGATTGTAATTCAAAATAAATCTCTCATGGTAGAAAACTTAATCAAAAGAGTTTAGATGATTCTTCCCAATAGATTCATTTTATGTAAGAAGCATGAGGAAATGAATAATCATCTTTTTATTCATTATCATTTTGAAACTACTCCTTGGAATAATGTTCTTGCAAGTTTTAACCTTTAGTGGGTCACACCGAACAATATTTAAGATTATTTAACGAAAAGGAAATTTCATTTCAAGAAAAAAAGAGTGAAAATTCTTTGGAAGCTATCCTCTCTCCATACTATATAGACCACTTGGCATGAGAGGAATAGAAGAATTTTTAAAGAAACTTACAATAATACTAACTAGGATAGTATTAATATTTTCTCTAGGATTAGAGAAAATATGTCCATTTGTAACATCAAGGAAGACCAATAAAATTCTATTATTTAAGATGATATTTCTATCAGATGAAACATTTATTTAGTTTTATACTCTTATACTATGGATAAGATTAACTACAACAAAATTTTAAAATGGAAAAGTCCTCCTTCAGGTTGGATAAAACATAACTTTGATGGAGCTTCAAAAGGTGATCCAAGAATTACTAGAGCGGGAGGATTCTTCAGAGATAGTAAAGGTGTCTTGATTGATACCTATGCTAGTAACATGGGAATCTAGTCAAACCATTATGTTGAATCTCTTACTACTCTTTAAGTTCTACACTTTGCTAAGGATTTGGGTATTGACAAGCTCAAAATTGAAGGAGATTCTTTAAACATCATCAGGTGTCTCAATAACTCTTCCACTCCTATTTGGAGCATTAAATATTTTATTGATGAAGGCCTTATGTTATGTAATTATCTCATTGAGACTAAAGTTTCACATGTCTATAGAGAGGGTAACCAACTAGCTAATCTCTTAGCTAATATTATTGTTCAAAGTAACCAACTCCTTAGATGGATCGATTCAAAAATCATGCCTGAGTACTTCATCATCTAAATTCATAATGAGACAAGCATGTGTTAATTCTTGTCATCAAGGACACTTGTTTGAGTTGTGATTTATATCACATTTGGATGTGGAGTTTAATCATTCTAAAGATCATGAGTATCTCTCTCTTTGATAAGAAAGATCATTTCAGACTTCTTTTCACTTCTATCTCTTGCATCTTTAGTTATATCAAGCAAGAGCCTCTCCTAGTTACAGTTATATTTTCTAATAGAATGGACATAAAACATCTCAAAATAGAGGCTACCTTCAAAAAGGTTTAGCAAACTAATAAAGTGTTATGGGAGCATCTATAGGTTGGTGGGTTTGTAAATTTTCTCCACAGGGTTAGAAGGCATGACTCACATTTCCCATATCATTTCCCATAATTGGAAAGATAGAAGAGTCAATATCATAGGTAAGAATGTTTCCATCATCAAGGGTCTAATCTCCTTTGTCACATGGCTCAGTACTAAAGGTTATAAGTTCCAAGGAAATAGATGTAATAGATAACACAAAATGGACACATTCATAGTGGGGGATGAATAGCTAACTCTGTACCATGGAGGTTTCCTTATAAACTCTCTACCTAAGCCATTAGATGAGCTTGATAGGATCATTATGTAGTTCTTAACTCTATATTGATGGCACCATGTTATCAAAAGCTTCCACTTGGTATTTTTTTAACCACTTTAGGCACTATATTCTGGTAAGTCTACCATTATTTCTTTTAACTTATCTTAAAACATCTATTTAGAAAATGCAATTAGGGAGGTTATCCACTCCCTCTTACCAAGACATTATTTTAATATTTCATCTACACTTATTAAACTCAACATCAAGAATTAATCATTCCTTAACCCCTCCACTTGAGAACCCCTTGCCTTCTTCCTCTAAGCATAAAAGGGTCAGGGGAATTTTTGAAGTTATAAATAATGACCCCCCTAAAAGGGTTCTTCCTAGTCACTCAAAATAGTAAACAATATTTATTGTGACAAGGCTAATGTGGTCTAAATCCTTCTTTCCTTGAGTACCCCTTCAGATCAAGTGAACCATATTTTTTTCCATAAGGAGCTAGACAATCTCAAAATCTTGGTCAATGATGTGATAAAGGAGATGAATATTATCAATCACAGTTATAAGAATAAGATGAAGCAGATGGATTAAAATGAGGATAATATTAAAGCTTCTCAGATTTACATTCATAATCTAAGTGAGAAAGTTAATATCCTTTATAGTAATTTCACCAATTTAGATAATATCACTACTAGTATGGTTGAGATCATT
>JARHVA010011402.1:55000-57500 GCA_037957365.1 Torreya grandis | reverse complement strand
AAATATGGAATATGCCTAGAAGTCATCTTGAATGTGTTGATTGGTCTTATGAGTTTACTATTTTAAGTGAATGATTATTTTTGGACTATGGCATTATGATAAGTATACATTTCTTGGGTTATAATTTCATTTATTGTCATATTAAATGTTTATTTAAATGCCATTATTATATAATCATCCTTCGACTAGGCTTAAATAGCTACATTTTAGTTGAGTGCTTATGAGCATGGAATACATATTGGTAGTTGAGATGTTAAGGTTGACCATATACTTGGAGGTTTTTCTAAACATGATAATATCAAATGTCATGGAAATGGATTTGGTTTATAAATCCATAATTATGACCTTCAAAAAATTATAATGGATTATCTCCATTTCTAATTTGTATAAATGTCATTACTTGGTTATTTTTGTCTCATCTTGGGATGAAATTTTTGTTAGTCACTTGCTTGGTTTACATTATGTTGATTTGTTAAGTCATCCTCTAGCTTGGGAACCCAAAATTGGTCAGAATCCCATCCCAACATTAGTTTTTGAAATTGCCATCTAGATGATGAATGGGATGGTAAATACCATATATGGTTGGGATCATAGGGCTAGTTGGAAGGATTTATTGTTAAATATGGATCTCATTTCACCCCTAAGGTAAAAAAAAAAAACTATCAGGGCAATTTTGACATGTAATTTTAACTTTCACAAATGGTGGGGTTTATTTTTTTAGTATGCTAACCACTTCCCACATTTATGGCACATTTTATGGAGAAGTGGGTAAGGTGTTGAGAGAATCAAGGGATTATATGGCTGAAACATCCCTTATTTTTTTTCTTATTTTGGTGGGGATATGGATATCTCCATGGTATGGTGAATTTTTCAAGGGATTTTGGAAATTTTAAATAGGGGTGAGGGGAAACACATTAAGCATTACATTTTGCATCTCATTTTGAGATTTGTATTCTCTCTTCAGTCGGTGTGATCAGGTTTGAGGTGTAGAATAGCATCTCAAGAATTATGGTGTGAATTCAGATTGGATAAAGTTATCTATATAATATGTTTCTTATTGAGAGTTGTCTTGTACTCTTATTTATAATATTATAGAGAGCTTCTTGGTGGACCTAGCCCACATTGGGTGAACCATGTTATATCGGTGTTATGTGTGTATTTACTTACATCTAAATTTTCTTTCATATGTATTTGTTACTATGATTTTGAGTAAAGAATTTCATGTTGAATTTTATTTCATAATTAATCACTTATTCTTATAAACTAGTATCCGAGTTATCTTTAGTAGTTTTGATAAAGTGGTGAATCATAAGGAAAGATATTAACATGAGTGGGAACTATAGTAGATAACGATAGATTTAGAGTTCAAAAATTCAATGGACCAAATTTTAGATTATGGAACATGCAAATCAATGATTACTTGTTTTGTAAGGATCTTCATTTCCATTTGATGTGGAAATCAAGCCAACCTTCAGGTATGGATCAAGTAAATTAGAATTTGCTTGATAAGAAAGCACTGGGAGCCATACGGTTGTGCCTTGCATCTTTGGTTACCTTCAATATTTTAGAGGAGATGATCACATTTGGTCTGATGAAGAAATTATAGGATTTATATGAAAAACCCTCTACATCTAATAAAATATTTTTTATGAAGAGGTTATTTAATATCAAAATGTTTGAAAATGGTTCTATAGCTGATCATTTAAATGATTTTAATAGGGTTGTGAGTATGATAACTTCTATGGGTATTAAATTTTTAGATGAAGTTAAGGCTTTATTGATTTTGTGCTCATTACCTGATTGTTGTGATATCCTGGTTATAGCTGTGAGTAATATAATCCCTACTAAGGGAAGTTTAAAGTTTTAGGATGTTATAGGTGTGATTATTAGTGATGAAATGTGAAGGAAGAGCACTAGGGAATCATCTTCAGGGAATGCTTTGATGGTGAAGACTAGAGGGAGACAAATGGACAAAAGAAAAGGAAACTATCGAAAATCAAAGGGTCAGTGAAGATATATATCAAGAGCCAAGATGGTCTGCTGACACTGTGGGAAAAGTAAACACACAAACAAGGAATATTGGGAAATTCAAGACAAGTAGATCAAACATGAGGAGACAAAGGAGGTAAATATGATAATTGGTACTATTAATCAGGACACATTAATCATTTCCTAGGATAATGTTTCTAAATCTTGGGTATTAGATTTAGGGGCTTCTTTTTATGCAACCCCGTATAAACATGATTTTACTGATTATGTTCAATGAGGTTCTAGACATGCTTATCTTGGTGATGATGAACCTTGTATTATAGTGTGTGTGTGTATTATA
The DNA here is from genome assembly GCA_037957365.1 of Torreya grandis. Taxonomy (NCBI): domain Eukaryota; kingdom Viridiplantae; phylum Streptophyta; class Pinopsida; order Cupressales; family Taxaceae; genus Torreya; species Torreya grandis. Next base: position 55,171 of record JARHVA010011402.1, on the reverse strand, counting down.
CATACATACATACATATATATATACAAATATATATACATATATATACATACATACATATATATATATATATATATATATATATATATATATATATATATACATACATACATACATATACATACATACATACATATACATATATACATTACACACACACACACACACACACA
>JARHVA010011402.1:37500-50000 GCA_037957365.1 Torreya grandis | reverse complement strand
TATAAACACACTTCCAATTTTGAGACAATGCCAAAAATAAAATAAAAATATATATTTTCTAAAATTTAATGGAAAAGATCAAATCAATCAGATCTATAGGTACGACCACCATTTACATTTTCACAATGCACCATTATAAAACATGGTACTCATAACGTATTTTGAATTGGATAAATATGTTTTCCAATTGTTCCTCTAATATAGAATATCTTATGTTATGATATGATATTATTTTTTATTATTATACCATTAGTTGTCTTTGTTTGAATTTAATATAACATTTTCAAAAGAGGATTAAAAAAATTATGATATATTTGTTGTGTTCAAGAATAACTTATGAAAATTTAGAAACTCATTAGCACAATGAAAAGCTTGATAAATGACTTAATAAATATGTATTTCATATGCTTCCTAAAAGAGGATATTAGATATGAGGTAAAAATTTTCAAACCTGAGTATAAATTGAAATCTAATAGGTAAACTATGTTGGATAGAGATAAGTTCATATCTCAAAAAATGTCTTCCAATTCACATCCTTTGAGGAATTCCATACCAAATCAACCCAAACATTCCCAAACTTGAAAACAACATCCATAAACACATTAAAATTGGTTGAGATGTAGTCCTATTCTAAAAAATGATTATTTTACAAATGAAATAATAGATTCACACAAGTGACATATATGTGGTGATATAAATGTACCTACATTGTGTGGAGTCACCTTTAAATTTTGATGTGTTGGAAGATGCATCAGAATCCTTAGATAAATCAAATAAATAATAAAATGATATTATAAAGTAACTAATTCCCAAAAATTCTATGCATGCATTGGATGGTGACACCACTCATCAAATCATTAAGGTTTATGTCTACTTCAAATAAATAATCTCACAGTCCTCATTTATTTTGGTAGTGCATATAACTTCATTAGAACTCAACTAGCTGAGAAATGATTGTTATGTACATATTTGTTCAAGTTTAGTATTTACGATAGGAAATGGGGGAACCATATCATTTATAAAAATACTTTACATCACTGTGACTTATTTATTTATTTCACTAACTCGTCAAACATGTAGGAAAATAAATCTTGAAACTTTGGAGAAATCACAATGTAATGACAAACTTTCATTTGAGTTTGAGAGGTCAAATCCATTGTATTATGCAAATATTTTGTGTTTTCCACTAATTTTAATTGGAAAGTATAAAAATTTAGGAAATATAATAAAATAGGAAATATAAAGAAGAAGAAAGAACAAGAGAAGATGCAAAGGATAATTGGAAGCCCATATTTGAATAAAAATAGAGAAATTCCTAGATAATAATATATCAAAAATATTTTTTGGCCCCTAAATGCACTAATTTGAATTATTTTTTATGACAATAATTTATTATATGGAATCATAAAATATTATTAAAAAAATTATTGTTGTGTTTTTTACAAATTCCACACTCAAAGTTTTCAACAAAACTTTGTAAATACTGAATATTTTACAAAATCAATATCTAGAATAAAAATAATTAATATGGTACTTCATATCTGCACAACAAGCATATTATATTAAATTAAAATAAAACCCATAAATCAAAATGCATGTAATATTTAAAAATACAAAACAATATGTATTACTTCATCTTTGAACAAAAAACTTTATTGATTTAATAGGTAATAACCATAGTGATATATACAAATACACACATAATATTGAAAATACGTAAATTTTGAGTATCAATTCAAATCCATATAATAAATCACATTCCTTGAATAAATAATAATCAAAACCATAAATCTGTAAATACTCCAAATATATGTTTTCTCAAGAATCAATTAATCATGCATTGAAATGAACATATTTATATAATGACTTTAGTATGAAAATAAATCAATCAAGAAAAGATATATATTTCTGAATATTATTATGTTACTTGTCATTATATTTATATAAATAATATTTTGATTTTAAAATATTGATATGCTCTTTTAGGAATATTACATTCTAAAGTGCTTGTGAGTATGATGAACCATTTTGTGAAAAATAATTTATTTGAAATAAATTAGCACACAATATGAAATCTAGTTGTAAATAAAATTGTTTCATGCTAAATCTCAAACAATAATGTTAATTTTATAATTTAACAATTTTGGCTTCAATTTCTACTCACAAACATTGTATATGTTTTATTTTTTATTGACTTGTCTCTTAACAATGAACTAAATTAATTTTAGACTTCATCCTAAAGCTTGAAATTACTTTTACACTAAAATAATTTATCACCAAACTAAATATGTGCTTAATTGTGCTAGATGAAACAAGCACTAGATCAAATAAAATAAGTGTTAAATGAAATAAAGACATAATTTCAATAAAATTCAACTATAATGAATTCTAATTTAAAATAACACTAAGGACCTAATGAACACCAAATTAAATAATAAAATAATTTAAAACAAATCAAATTCCACTTAACACCACATGTAATTAGCTGTAAAAGCAAATAAACATTAAGTCCAATATGCTGCAAAATATAATTAATTCAAAATGCTTGGTGCTGGAATTGATTTTCATGTTGTCACATTGACGTACATCTACGTGATTTCTATTATGGTCCCTTTGGGAATTTTATTTATTATTTTCATGTTTTTGAATTAAATGAATATTTCATATAAAAAAATGACTGAAGCTATGATCATAGTCCATGAACTCATGTTCCTGAAATTTGATTATGTGAAATTACCCCTATGGATTTGCCTCATACAAGATTATGAATTGGCTTATTAATATTTTTCATTTATTATATAGGCTAAACATCTTCATTATATTTTTTTTAATTTTCCATGTTTTTGAATTACCTCCAATTTCCTATTAAGAGTGAAATGGGGCCCATGTTATTAGGAAGTGCAATTTTTTAATAATAGTTAGCTATAAATATGGGATTTTATTCCCATAAATATTTTAGGAGAAATATATATTATTTGGAAATAGATTGTGTTAAAAGTTTTTACTATTTTAGAGAATTTGTAGCATACATTTCCATATCCAAATCCAGTAATCGGGCACATATATCACCTGTCACAATCAATGAGAAATGAACATGTCTTTATAGTCCATATCACTTTATCTGATAATAAGAAACACTTTATTTAATTAATTTTCCACTTGAGGTTAAGCAATTCAATAATATACTATCAATCTTGACCTCTGCTAGGAAAACATTTCTTATTGTGTAGTGGTTCAGTGAACTATATTTCCAAAACATAGAAAATGATCTAGAATGGACTCTAGGAATTGAAGATACATCTAAAGTAGTTAACTAAAATTGATAACCCATACATAAAAAAGTTATTAATTTTTTGTGAAAAAAAAAACATTTCTTGAAAACTGGGTCAAATGTCTTTGTCAAGGTTTTCACAATTTTTTAGAAATCAATAATTATATATCACAAGTTTTCAACCTAATAGAAATTTTGAATGGAAACACTCTTTTATTTTGATTATGTAAGTTTTACAATCAAAATCATGAGAAGTTTTATTCTTGGATAACTAAACACGTTGGAAGTGGAAAAAAAATGTGAGTGGGATCATGTATTTCTAATGGTAATGAGTGGATGTTTTGGACACACAAGTGACGAGAAAATTTTTATTAATAAAGGTAGACTAGTAATAAAGGTATTTAAGAACCTTGCTCATGTGTATAAAAATTCATGATGTGGTTATGATTTCATCAAGATCACTCAAATTTGGACCACTTTATTGAGTGACATGAGAACTTATGTATACTTTAGAATAAAGAAAAGAAATGAAGGAACATTTTAAATTCACGTTTTTTTAATCTATCATGTATTTTAATTTAATATTTATAGTTAAATAACATTTATTTAAATTCAATCTCAAATGTCATCATAGATACATAAATTAATATTTAAGATTAAATAGTGCACTTGTGGCAACCCTTTTCACACACTTATCTAATGGTTTGTTATATGACCTTTTGACCAATTTACTTCAATTTTCATGTAGATGACTCATTTTTATAGGCAAACCAATCACCCCATAATATACCTATTGATTATAAAAACTATTTTAGGATCACCCATAAACTATTACTAAAACTTAGATCATTTACTTGTGCTCCTACAACAAGAACACTTGAATTAGATAACAATAGACTATTATTTTGTCTAGATGCACTGGTCTTATGCTCTTACCAAATAACGTATAATATCAAGCATTAAAAATAAGTAAATTCTTGGATTGAAATTTTATCAAGCCCCATATGAAGTATTTCTAAAGACATCACTACAATTCAACATTTCAAACAATTTTTACAATAGTATTCCACATTGAAAATCACCAAAATTCTAATTGTGCATTGAAATAAAATTCCCTATTTCTCCCAATGATTATTACATATATTCCTAGTAGCATTGTGTTAAAGTATGAATACACTTATGATGTTATAATCCTTATTTGAATCACTTAATCATAATAATATTCTACCAACATCTATATTTTATGGTGGTAATTCACACACACCACCATAACATGGGAAAACTACATTGATTTTTATCCCTCTTCAAAATATTTGTCTAATGATGAGATTTTTATGTTCAATTGTCAAAGTCCTTAAATGAATATGTTTGCCTCCACATAATTGATGAGCGTTACTACTATTGATCAATTTTGAGTGCATTACAAAAGGTATGTGTCCCAACTTATGAATTTTCTTGTGATGTTAATATGACACAAAAATATAAGTTACCCATTCATGATTTGAATTTTTTAAGACCAATGATGATTAAAATAATATGATGAGGCAATTTCATCAGTTGAGGATAGACAACTACTATTTAATGTAGTAGTTACTTAGGAAAAGGATTACTACAAGAAAAGTAGGCAACTAGCTATTGATCCTTAAGACACTACCCCTACAAATCCAAGGGTAGGAGATGCAAATAGATAAGTTTAAAAACTAAAATAGTCCTAAATTCATCCAAAATAGTGCCTATTTCTCAAGTTTCTAAACCGATAGATTATCCAACTAATAATAGAGAGCCCTTACTATCTATTATTCCTAAGGGTGTGAATGATACTATAAATAATCCATCCTTAACGACTATTGTTCATAATGCTAATTCTTCCCATCTTAATCCACTTCAAATGTTAAGTGCTTGTATCCCATCTAAAGGTGTTATCAACCTTCCACCTAATACTTGTCTTCTTCAGTATAATGTGTGTGAAATGGCCCAAGTGTTGATCCAACTAAACATCATCGTGTCACTTTTTGATTTATTCCAAATACTTGAACAAAGGAAGAAGGAATTTGAGTATTTGGAATTTGGTGAGAAGTAAGCTATAAATGAATTTAATTTACCCCAAACATGCCTAAAAAGTGATAAGGAATTAGAAGAGGTTGTTGAACCTCATCCAAAAGTCTCTCTAGAGACTGTTTTGGCAAAATGTTAGATGAAAGTGGATCAATTTTATATAACCCAATTGATCAATGATCAGATTGTCCATAATTGCATGATTGATTCCATATCCTCTTTTAATGTGATGCCCCTAGGTGTCCTAAATAAGCTTGGAATGAAGGTGTTATTACATGGATTCATGAAAGGTTCTAGTCATTGGATAAGTTTAAGGGTTAGTAGTGCATTTGGTAGTGTATCTAGGTAAGTATTCGAATATGGATGTGGTATTTGTAGACTGCTAGTGACTGCCAACCTAAAAGTTGGATGCTACTATGACATAAATGGGTTACTAGTATGGGTGGAAGTATATAAATGGACTTGTATTATGCCACAATTCCTTTGGCAGGTAAGATGGTCAAAATTCATAGGGATTAAAAGATGTTGAATATAATTAAAGATCCAAAGAGTTTCCTAAATGACGTACTGAACATGGATGTGGACTTAGGCAACTTCATTAGGAATATTGATGTTGATGAGCAACCTATTATTCTTGATATTAAACTTGAGGTGAAGGTGCATTTTGGAAACTAGAATTTGAAGAGACTTCTAATATTGGAAGTGGAACCAATGTTATATTTTATGCCCCCAAGGATGAATATTTTAAGTTTTCTTTCAATATGCCTTTTGAGTGCATGAATGCCATTATTGAATTTCAGGTACTCTTGCTTGGTACTCACCTGATTACAACTAAGAAATAACATTACTTACAATTGTTTAAAAGGTAACAAGATATTTTGGCTTGGTATTATCCAGATTTGAGATTATACATTAAGGATTTCTTTCAACTTGTCATCCTATTATATCCTAGTAGTAGTACCTTCAAGAAATCATAAAGACTTATTTACCTCATCTTGGCCACCAAGCTAATGGAAAAGTTCAATAAATTAAGGTATGGAAATATTTTGGAGCTGCCAATTAATGGAAAAAATATGAAACATTTCCTTTACTGAGCTTGCAATAATGTACATAATTATATAATGTATAGTCTTGTTGTTTCATTACTTTGTTTCCCATCTACTTTGGGCCCTATTTGTATAGTTAATTTCATTATTTTTGTCATGTGTTCATCTTTAGATCCACCTGATCTATTTTTTTAAAGCTACCTTATTTTGTTGACCATGCATGAGCATTTGATGATAAATTTCTAAGTGTTGACTTCATGGCCCAATGGATTGGCAGTTGGTCTTGTGTTTTGGGGTTCTTTACACACTCAGAAGGGGTGTACATCCTCAAGTGAGAGCCAATGTTAGTGCTCAAACCAGTACCATGAGTTCATGTCATATTTTGAGTGAATGGAATTAGAAGTATGAGTTTGCATTGACTGAGAATTACAACAGTCATGTTGAAAAAAGATCAAGTAGCCACGTAGGCATTGAAAACACAACTATGTTGCGATTTTGTTGAGCCCAAAAAATTTTGAACCTATCCACATGGAAGGTTAAAAGGTAAAACAAGTTTGCATCATGTAAATTGATTGTGAGGCACATTGTCCTAAGGAAAAGCTTGGTAGAGATCTTAAGGTTGATTGCAAGTTTGACACAAAACTTGTAAATGATACTACACCTTTCCACCAAAACTTAAGGTGATGAAACACAATTGTTTTTTATAGGTGAGAAGTTTATAGAAAACAAATTTACAAAAAATAGATGATAAAATGAAAAATTTCAATCCCATGTGAGGAAAAGTCATGGTATTTGGTAGAAAATGGGAGTGGAAGTAATATTTGTAATTATTAAAATTGTATATTATAATTCACACCCTCATCTTTTGATCCAACCAATAGGGGAGTTACAACAATAAGCAAGAAAAGTCAAAATGGGTCTATAGATTTGAATAGAAGTTCAAAAGGCTTAACTTTTTGATATAAATGCCCTCTGTAGGCTGAATGGACACCAAGGACAACAATGAGGGATGAATTATTTAAAAAAAATTGAACCATGGAAATGTCAAGTATCTCCTTTATAGAACACATGGGTTACTAGGCTTATTAAGATCAGTGTTCAAAAAAGGATTACTTTAGTCATTGGTGATGGTGCTAATAATTTTTATAGAGTGGTTGGTTTCTTGAGTACATAAAATTTTGTAAGGTTTTACACATGGCATTTGGTAGATGTAATGCTCCATATCAATGTCACCAATGTGGTTTCTTACCCTATAATATCTTTTCCCACAACATAGGCATTATATTCTAAATGACATAAGAAGAATTCAGAGCATGTTTGGATGTAACCCTTCATTCTTGGTTTGAGCATGCCCTATTTTGTACCATTGAGGGCATAAAGCATATGTGCTACTACTCATACTAGATGATTATTGAAAGGTTAAATTATTTTTCAAAAAAAGAGGATATTGATATAATACATGTTCAATCAAGGCTTTGGTGACACTTCGATTTCAATCACTTCATGGATCTTGGTAATGACGAGTGAGGAAGTAAATAAACTTAGGGATTTATGACCTTTAGTGTAAATAGATGGCATTGTGAAGGCCTTTGAGTTGTTAACCATGGGATAGATGCAAAGTAATGAAAATTTAGAAGTCAAATGTGGCACTCATGGGCCATATGATTTGAATGGGAATCATCCTTGGAAGGGTTTATAATAAATTCTAGTGTGGAGTAGATTGCTTTTGTTGTTGGGATCTACTAATGACTGACATAATATCTCATGTAAAGGATGAGAACACTAGCTATATACTACCAAAAAAGGTGCTACTACAAGTCACTAAGACAATGCCCAAATGTTTAAAATAATTATGGCCATTTATCAAGTTTAGGCATTCATTAGTTGAAGTGTGATCTTTCTATTGTGCTTGATGTTATAAGACGTACTAGGAATATCAAGGTGTAAGATGTTGTTTATCTTATTTTTATGAAATATCCATGTCTTTAAAGTAGTATATATTTCCATTTATGACTGGTTATGAAAATAGATATATATTTTTTATGTTGAGGCATCAAGTTGAAAAGAAGAGTGGATTTTTGTAAAAATCCTCTATAGGGTGTTTCTCAGGATGCAAGAATGGAGTAAAATTGAAAAATAAAAAAATTTACAAATTTCACAAAAACTATAGATGAGGCCCCTAAACTCGGGAAATTTTAGTGGGAAGATAAACTTGTAAAATGCAAGTCTCTAAAATATAATGTGAAAAATGTGGTCAAATCTCCCAATCCCGCTAATCAAAGCAATCATGGAAAAAATCAAGTCAAGAGGAGCTTCAAGGAGAATTACAGAGAAATGCAATTTTACAATTTTGCACATATGCAAATTACAAATTGCACTTGTATTTCCCATTTCTACTAGTCAACACCAATCAACATGGGGTCCCAATGCAAAGGGGAATTTCCATAGCCAATTGTAATTTTACAAATTTACAAATTTCATTTTGAGTTGCCATTTCTGTAAAGAATCTTTTGAGAAGAATGCGAACCCCAAATGCATTTTGTAATTTTGCAAATTACAAATTGTAAATTGCATTTGGAATTCTAGATTCCCTAAAGAGAACTACAACTATGAATTGCAATATTGTAATTTAAAAGTCTATAATTAAAAAAAGGACCTTCCCCAAAGGAATTACAAGTGCAAATTACAACTTTGTAATTTGTAAATTATGAATTTTTAAAAGGGAGAAGAATCTCTGTAAAAAGATAGAAAGTGGAAAATATTGCATTTATGCATTAAAAAGTATGGAAGAAACCCTAAAAAGTAAAATTTGTAAAAATCAAATGTGAATTAGCAAAGTGTGAAAAAGGAAATTTGAAAAAGGAAATAGTGCAAAATGTAAAATAGAGAAAGCAGATTGGATCCAAAAAATAAAAAAAGGGTAAATTGACCTATGTTTTTGTGTTTTCATTTGCTTTACTTGTTTAAGCACCTCTATGGAAGAGATAATTTAGGTTTTGAGTCCAAGGTGGGCCATTCAAGGAAAATCATTCAAAGGGCCATGGATCTAGAATATTCTCATGAAATCATTGCATGAGAAAGTTGCTTTATTGCATGCACAAAGGGAAAGGCAACTGTCGAGGAGGTTCTAGCTATGTAACCAAGTGGTCAAGGGCATCTCCAAGTAGTTACACATGAGACAAAGTTTGTTTGGCCTCCAACACAAATTTTTTCCTTCTTGCTCATGTAAAAGGCATCTCTAGCTAAAAAATTAAAGGATGAGTTCTGAATTTTCATCATTTCTTGTAGAGTCACATAGAGAAATGATTTTTCATGCAAATAGGTGAAGATTCCAAATATGGCAAAGCAGTTTTTCTAGCTAGGAGTATCTTGGTAGAACTTTAGGGTGTTAACTACAATTTTGAAAATTGCAAACTACATGCCCTATTTCTAGATTAGAAAAGAAGGTCACAAAATATATAAATAGAGGGTTTCTCCTCTATTCTTAGTTTGTCGTTTGTTGTACATTTTCTCTAAGTCTAGATTCTACAAAAAAAATGGGATCAACTACTGAATGTAGATATTATCTCCCTTGCTAAGGTGGTTATAAGTATACAACCATTATCAAGCTTTGAGAGCATGTTTATGTTTCCCATGTCCAACATGGAAAAATCACACCATGCTTGTCCCCATGGTAGCATTTTGAAAAATTAATGTATGCAATATCTCTTTTTAAATTTAATGAAAATGCATGTGGTCCTTTGTTATTTTATATTGATGAAGTGTAACGATGTGTTTTAAGAGTTATGCTTATTGGAAATTTGGGTTTGTTTTCATTATTGGTTATTATTTTGAGCATAAATCTAGATTATAAATCCTTTTTCATTATTTTAGGATATGTTGTTGAATAACTTGTTAGGGAATCCTAGGTTTGTGGAATCAATGGGAAAAGTATGTGAGTTTCTAGTTTTAGTTTATGTTTCTAGGATTTTATAATCATTTGAGTATTTTATTTTCATTGGCACAAATAACTACAAATTACTCCTATTAGTTCCCACTAGCTTGCATTTGAGTTTTTTCTACATTTGCGCAAAGGATAATGTCATGAATACTACAAATAACTTATTGTTTGAAAACCACCAGAGCAATACACCCTTTTTTACAAATTATCTAACCTATCTTACCCTATAAATAATACATCTAACTGAATATTTCAAGTGTTATTTGCCTTGTAGATACATAAACTCCTTGTTATACAGCATGTTTTTGCATTTTGTGATTTCATTACAAGAATTGTAGTCTTTTATTTAGCCCTTTATTGTTCAAAATATCTTTCAAAATTAAGTTTACAAGTAATTTCACATTTTTCTTCAGTAGCTCATATGTGACCTAGAGCATTTGTTCATTCCATGTGATAACCCTTCATAGGTGGAGTGAATAATTTTGGTTATTCTTTAGTCACATTTTTTGTTCTTTATGCCAAAAATACCCATGGAGGTTGAATTGTATAATCTCTCCATGTGATCAAGCTACCCCTTAGGTCTTATCACCTTGGTTTAAGTAGAGCCAGAAGTAGCAGGGAACTGACCATACCCTTTGTTGGTGCCTCTTAGTCGTTATATATACTTGATCCATTCTATATGCCAAACCCTTTCCCATCTATAATGACATACCAATGGGTTTTGAATCTTTGTTTTCCATTTATTTTTAAATTGTGTAAGGTTGAGCATAAGAGGTGTACAACTGGGAATCAACAATACCTATCTCTATTTTTGCATTTTTATACTTAAATATATATAAAAAAACTAAAATATTTTAGAAAATTTCAAAATCATGACCTATGCATGATTGCATTTAATTAATTTCCATCATTAATTAGTTTATAGTTATTAATTACTTATTTATATCTAGTTTCATATCATATATGCTTCAAAAGAACACATGAGTGAGAGTAGATCATACAATATGGCATACCTAGACACAACTATAGGATATTTCACTATCTCAAACTCAAAAACTATAAATATACAAGGGAACCATATTAAAATAGGAATTTAGTGTTTTGTTATCTTATTCTCTCACTCTTGTCCTAGTGAGAAAAATATATTATTTCTTGTATCTAGATTAGACACAAGCCTCTTAGAACATTTATATACATCAACAAACCCATTTTAGGAATATCATACATAAAATTTATCCTTAATTTCCTATCCTTTATGGTTAAAATATAATTTATTTATTGACATGAAATATATTCATATTTCTCACTTACTAACACATTAATATTTTTCTTGTTTCCTAATTTACTAAATTTACTAGTGCTAAAAATTCTTTTATTAATCAACTACATGTATCCACACATGTTTATTATGTTTACATTCTTACTTCATATTTAATGAGTGTTCTCTACTTATATTATAGATATTTTAAAATTTCCTTGTATGTGTCTCTAATACTTAATTATATGTTGATATAACTATGAGTGACATTTTAACATGTCCCTTTCATGTCTCCCTTTGGCCTTATATTGCATTTTATGTTTGATTTCCATGTACTCTTTGCTTGTGTGCATCATGGACATGACAATTATTTGTTCAATTTTTGATGCCATGATAGATACCATGCATATGAATAAAATTTTAATGGAATGATGTATATCATTCATCTTAACCTTGTTAGTTTTCTCTATTTTTCATAACATAGTTTTGATCACTTATCTATATGTCTAATTGGAAACATTTGTCTTCACAATCTCACTAGGTATGCTTATTTATACATACATATCACATTACTATTATGCTTAGTATATATATAGGATTATGACATTATCATCCATTTTATCATTATTATTCATATTTAAATCCTTTACATATAATCTATCACATAAATTTTTATTGTGAGTTATGTTATTGGGTAGGATCAATAACTCACCTAAACAGAGTGGGCATATACAATGGATAGTATTAGAGGCTGACCTTATAAAATACATTACACAAGTATATTTTTATAGAGTTAACATAGTGGATCATGGAACATATATAGAAATCATATAGATCATAAGTTTGTAAAGAATATTCCATTTGGACAAGTGGTCAACCTATTATTGTCCAAAATAGTGTGTTATTGTCCAAGAATGAAGAAAACAACCA
>JARHVA010011402.1:22500-30000 GCA_037957365.1 Torreya grandis | reverse complement strand
TGGACCAAAGGTGAAAAAAATATAAATATAGCTTTTAAACATAGGCCATGCCTCATTAAAATAAAAAAGGCTATAAAATTAAGTTAGGTAATGATTTTTACAAGTGTAAAAAATTTTGTATATGATCAGAAAACCACCCAATCATAAAAATACTTGTCCAATATGGGGATTGACTCAGTTGATTCAAACATTAGTGGGAGATATAATGAATAAGTTTGTTACTATGCAAAATAGGGATATAACCAACTACCAGTCAAATTATGTCATCAAAAGTTGACTGTAATTTACTAAACTTTGAAACCCTTACTATATGCATTTTCTTCCCACTGGTTTAACTAAATTTTTAGGCATTAATCCAACATATCTAAAATTAATTTTTGACCAAATTATTCTATATCCATCTTTTATAAAATCTACATGGTTCATAATTCCATCAAAATTTAGAATGGTTATATAACTCTTGGGTATTCTACAATCACCAACTTAACAGGGTTTTGTGAATAACCCATATAGGGTGTACCCTACATCCCTTTAGCTATTTCCATACAATAAATTTTGAAAAACCAAAATTCTCACCAGCTCCCAAAGGTGGCTTAATCGCAATAAAAAATAAGTGTAATTCAAAATGTAAAAATTAGGGTAGTCAAACTAAGTCAATTCAAGCATATATATACACATATGTGTTTATCCATTCTAGAATGCTAGTAGTCCAAACTAGGTGTGATGAATTTACTTCGCTTTTATGGGTGTATATCATATAGGATTATTTTTTCATAAAACCTCAAATCAATAAGGACCAACATTGACCATAAAAATGTGGGGCAATACTTACATGAAAAATATATGTACATTGATAGAGCCAAGTCACCTCATTATCTACTTTTCCTCTACCACTATATTCTTTCCCCATGCCATGGAGGGATTAAGACTCCTTTAAACCCAGTATTGATCTCTCTACTAACTCCACATTATATTAAGAACAATGCCATGGCCATCCTTAAAATAACAAAAGTTTTTCCTACCAAACCTCTAACTCCTATAACATGCTCTTGGCAGGGGTGCCATTATCATTATTTTCAAAAGAGATTGATGTGCATAGGAAGGGAGCACTAAGGTGATAGGACATAAAATGAAAATTTCAATAACCACCAAATGTTTCTTCCTTTCATTAACTTTTCATCCCCCTCCTCCAAGTTTTCAAGCTAGAATAATAATAATGCTACGTCTTAAAATAAGATAAATCAGAAAAAATTAGTATTTAAATGTCAAGTCACATCCAATATTTTCCATACCAAAATTGATATTTTCAAAGGAATGATATATTCATGATATGTTAGGTATTCAATCAACCCAATTGATAAGATATTTCAACATGATAAAAATTCAAGTCAAGCCCTAATTAATATTATGCCAATACTAAACTTGAACCAAGGAATAATATATCTATAATATGTCTAGGAAGGCAAACATGCTTAAAAAATTACTGATTTTCCTATAGTAAAATAAATCATATAAATTCTATGGAAGTTTAATTTGTGATCTAACCACTTAATGGACTATTTAATGATAAAACATCATGGTCTACACCTAAGGTTTCACAAAAAAATATAATGGGAAGATGAATAAGTTTAAAACCAACAACACTAAAGAGGCTCAAAACACAATCCCGAACATGAAAAATGACATGAAGACAAATAAAATGATATCACTTGAATCAAAGGACTCAATATGAGCCATGGATGTAACTATCACCTAGATAATTTACCTATTGGTACCAATGTGAATGCTCATCATCTTTTCTTATTGTCCCAGTGGCTGATGTCTACCAATGAGCCTAGATAACTAAACTTATTATTGCAACCACTGAATAGAACTTTTCAATACTAGTTTGCCATCTTATGCATACTATTTTAACCTTCTTCTATGGTTTGCATAGGATTTTATATGATTTATCAAAGTAAATATAAGTTTTCAAACATAAGAATATAAAATATTTCAAGGTAAGATACCATTAATGTCTAAATGGAAATAAGAAGAACATTGTATAGTTTTACTTTTGTATGTTGAATAATAAAGATGCAAGATTTATAAGAGTGCTTATTTCTAAATAGATACATCTATCTTTAAGTAAAAATAGATCAATTTAATTTCATCATGGATTACAAAATTACCATATTACAACCATTTAACAAATATGACAAATAAAAATTATATAATTAAATTAATAGACAATTTATACCCATGTATTGTGATGGCACCCCATAGAGGTATGCATTACCATACACATGTATCAACATAAGAAGGCCTCATTTCCATAATCTAAGATGCAGGTCTCACAACATAGTCATAAGAATTATTTACATTATGAGACCACTATAATCAACATCAAATATACATCACGGTAGCATGTTGGATCCATCAAACATAAGCACACAAATCCACTTAGTAGTAGATAAGTACATGATACACAAAGTGATATAACCATAGGTTACATCATGATGATCACATCCATGTGGCCCTAACCACCCCAACCATCAACTAGATGATGGAATCAAGCATTCAAGTTTTACCATAAAGTTTTGAGCATAAAGTTGACACATCCATGGTTCGATAGTTAAATATTGAATAAAATAATACTAGCAATAGGTAATAACACCCAGTCCAACACACTAACCAAGAACACAAAAAATAATATATTGTAAAACACTTAAGACATGCACAAGACAATAAAAAGGACATTTTTCTAAGGTAGCTTAAAATTTATGCTCATCTTAGTAGCTTTTTACTTATAAAGGAAAATTTATATGTAAATCTAAGTTCATGGTTTTGGAGCTTTAACTTTTTGAAATTCCAAGTTAAATTTCACTATCCAAAATTCTCATGCTTCTTGAAATACCATAACCAATAGATAACTCAACACTTTATCAAGCAATCCAATCATAGGAAGATCAATAGAGATATTGGATTTAATTCAACATTAAATATAGTCAAGCCAAGAAGATATTGTTTACCATTTACAAATGTGGATAGTTACAGTCAATAACTATGCTTAACATAACTTACCCATAAGAATTTCAATCTTAATTATAGTGTTGGAAGGTTTCATACTACATATCATGGTCGAGGTAGTTTATAAAGGCTATTCAAAAAGGGAAGGATGATAAGATTAACCATTAATAAACCCGAAATTATACTCCACCTTAATTTTTAAAAGATAGTATGATTGATAGATTTACACCATTATCATATGGCCTAAAGGTGTTATTAATAATAATGTCCATAATAAAGGAGGCATATACACATATCTAACTGACCTCATGGACTAAAGGTGAAAAATATATAAATATGGCCTTTAAACATAGGCCATGCCTCATTAAAATGAAAGAGGTTATAAAATTAAATTTGGTAATGATTTCAACAATTGTAAATAAATTTGTATATGATCAACAAACCACTCAATCATAAAAATCATTATCCAATATGAGGATTGACTCTGTTGGTTCAAAAATTAGTGGGATATGTAATGAATATGTTTGTTACCATGCCAAATAGGGATACAACCAAATACCAATCAAACTATGTCAACAAAATTTGATTGTAATTTAGTAGACTTTGAAACCCTTATCATATGCATTTTATTCCCATTGGTTTGAATAAATTTTCAGTCATTAATCCAACATATCTAAAATTATTTTCTTTCTAAATTATTTTATATCTATATTTTATAAAATCTATAGGGTTCAAAATTCCATCAAAATTTAGAATGGTTACACAACTCTTGGGTATTCTGAAATACCTTGTTTAATAGCATTTTATGAATAACCCATATAGGGCATACCCTACATCCCTATGTATATTTCCATATAATAAGTTTTTCACAACCAAAATGTTCACCATATCCCACATGTGACTTAATCACAATACAAAATAAGTGTAATTCAAAATGGAAAAATTAGGATAGTCAAACTAAGTCGATTCAAGCATATAGATACAAATGCATTTATCCATTCTACAATTCTAGCAATCCAAACTAGGTATGATCAATTTATTTAACTCTTATGTATGTATAGAGTCTAGGATTATTTTTTTATAAAACCCAAAATCAATAAGGACCATCAATATCCATAAAAAATTAGGGAAATACTTACATTCAATAGATATGTACATTGATATAGCTGAGTTGCCTCATTATTCACTTTTTCTCTACCATGGCATTCTTTCCTCATGCCATGGAGGAGTCAAGACTCCTTCATGGTCATTATGGATCTCTCCCATAAATACATGTTGTATTGGGAAAAATAACATGGCCCTCTTTAAAATAGTGAAATTTTTGCCTGCCAAACCTGCATCTCCTATGTCATGCTCTTGGCAAGGGTGTCATGTTGGGAGTTTTCCAAAGAGACTGATGCATAGAAAAAGGGAGCATTCAGGTGATAGTACATTGAATGAAAATTTCAAAAACCACCAAAATTTTCTTCCTTTCTTTAACTTTCCATCCCCCTCCTCCAAGTCATCAAGCTATACTAATAATAATAGTAAGACTTAAAATAAGATAAGTAAGAAATAATTATTATGTCAATGCCAAGTCACAACTGATATTTTCCATATGAAAATTTAGATTTTAAAAGGAATGATATATTCATTATATGTTAGTTATTTAATGAACCCATTTAAAAAAATAATTCAACTTGATTAAAATTCAAGTCAAGCCCTGATTAATATTATGCCAATACTAAACTCGAACCAAGGAAAAATATATCTATAATATGTCTAGGAAGGCAAACAAGCTAAAAAAATACCCATTGTCCTATAGATAAATAAATCATATAAATTCCATGAGATTTTAATGCATGATCTAAACACTTCAATATGGGACTATTCAATGATAAAATATCATGGCCCACACCCAATGTTTCATAGTAAAATATAATGGGGAGATGAATAAGTTTAAAACCAACAACACTAAAGAGGTTCAAAACATAATCCTGAACATGATAAATGACATGAAAACAAATAAAATGAAATCAATAGAATCAAAGGACTAAATATGAACCATGGATGTAACTATCAACTAGATATTTTATCTATTGGTACCAACCTGACCGCTCATCAACTTTTCTTATTTTCCTAGTGGCCAAAGTCCACCAACGAGCCTAGCTAACTCAACTTGTTCCTACAACCACCAAATAGAACATCAATAGGTAGCTACTCCATAAATTTACATCTAAGGTATTAGAATCTAATATGAATATAATAAAATAATATGTCATAACTGATGTAGGAATATACATCTACTGAATAATGCATCATAATTAGCATCATAGTATCTCAAAATAAAGTAATCAACTCTATTGAATAGTTACAATACCAATCTATTTCAGATGATCCTAAAAGGTTAGTATTTCAATAACAACAAAATATTTATCTACGTGGGTTCATAACATCCTCCACCCTTAGAGAGGATATATCCTATTAACTAAAATTAACAACCAAGGACCAAGTTGTCCATGGAGACTCAATGATGCTCTTTACAAAAAGTTTTACAACTCAAATATTAGTGATTTAATTTTCAACCATGGTCATTACCCTTCATAATTTACTAAAATATGCCAAGTATTGATATGTTCTTTGAGTACTTATACAAATCAATCATGAAATACCTTCATCTTACTTATTAGTAAATTTATGGAATGTAACACAACATCCAAGAAGTGGTCATTCAAACTTAATTACTTAATGTTTCAAGAATGATTATAAAGGCAACCATGTCCTTTTTTAACCAAGCCATAATAATTTTCTTATTAGATCGTGTGCCACTTCATGACACAAAGAATAATAATGAGGATATACACACACTATTATAGCATTATATCTGCACATGCATCTCAACTCGAGTCATGATTTAGTTTTCATGGCTCTCAGGGCCATTTATTAACAACCAAACAAATATTTACAACCTTGATAATAGGTCTATCCACCTAAATCTGAAATTATTTTATCATAAAATAATTATATACCACCATTTTAACATAGATACACTAAGATTAATAAGATTCATCCACCCATGTAGCCATCAATTTTAATCCATTTTGGTAGAAACAACAATACTGGCCATGGGAACAAATTTTCCCACCTCAATAATTGCCAACATAGATCTTTCATTACCTCTTAGGCACTGCTTTTTATAGATGTTAGATTATGTAATATAGGAACATTTAAAATTTTATTTTTGTTCATGAATTTAAGATCAAAATTATTGATAGATAATCAAATCCTCATTTGTTATAACTTTTATTATGGGAAAACATTATCGCAAAAATATGCAACTTTTCATGACAAGAGTTGTAATTGCACAAACCAAATGAAATTCTAACATATTTCAAAATCTAAAGTAGTGTCATTATGATCACATTGTATAAGGTATTCATAACTTAATCAACATTCATCATAGAATGCTATCACAAGATAGTAACTTATTCAATACGATTAGTTTCAATTCAACAATTATTGTCCATGGGTTAGTGCAGTGTCATGCACCAAGCACACTGAACATTAGAGAATACATTGTATGCATTTACATGAAACCCAAAGGATTACAACATGTTATCAATAATTTTATGAGCTCACATGATAACTATATGGATCATAATCCCACCATCTTACTACAGTTACCTCATAGAAGCATTTAAAAAGGGTACTTAAGATTCTAAAATTTTCCTAATCAAAACTTATAATGCTCCTCCCAAGCATAAAACCAACATAAATTTCAATCATTCTTAATTTTTTTTAGAAATATATTCATCCTATAATATATCTATCATGTATAACAAAGTAATACTTCATCTATAGCATGTTTTCATTGATAGGCTAACAGATGCATGTATTTCATCAAGTACCACCTTGATAATTTTCATAGACATCCAAATGATAGGACTACTTGGTGCTTCAAAAGGATTTACAATTAAATTAAACATAAGATATTTTAAAATAACCTTTGACAGGGGGCTAAAGTAATACTTACCCATAAGGTGACTATTATGCTCGAAGATGTCATGGCCAATATGTGGTACCCGTGGTACACACTTTGAATAATTATGTGGTTTCCTCATGAGAATGAGATGATTGGGTTTTAATCATATGGGAGACTCCACTCCCTATCCCATAATTGGTATAGACCATTATGGACATAGATTTTCTCTACCCTCAACCTCATACTTACATTGATGTTCATAACTAGAATAATGATGTAGAATACATCATGACACTATACCTTGGTAGCTCAATTAGAGGATTTGATTACAGAATAGGGACTATAGTCTACAAGTGTTTAGTGTTCATTATTTATCATTTAACAACATATTATCACACAAATATCATATCATATACACTTGACCACTCAAAAAAATATATTAATAACATAAATGGTTCATGTGGTTAATCACTTTCATACCTCATAAAGGTTTATATAATATAACAACATATATTAATTATAGAGATGCA
>JARHVA010011402.1:0-10000 GCA_037957365.1 Torreya grandis | reverse complement strand
GTTTATCTATTCAAAAAATTATCCACATTATTTATCCAATATATCAACTCCTTTAGTTTTAAACAACATCCATAATCTTTAACATCAACCTTGATTCCTTTGCTCCTTCCCTCTAAATAGTTAATTATCCTCTCTTCCATTTATGGTGATTATTATCATTGTTATTCTCGATGAATTTAATTTTCAAGATCTATGTATTCCTTTCTTACACATTATAGTTTCATTTTCATTTTATTTTTGATAATTATGATTAATTATTTCACTTGCCTCTGCACTTTTTCATAGTCATATTTATACCAATAATTCATCTTTATCCTCTTAACATATTTAAACCTATTATTCAATCACAAAATACTCTCCAAAAATATAATTTCAAAAATCCAATAAAAATTTACAATGATTTTACCTCCAATATTCGAACATGCTCTGATACTAGATGACGAAAGCACATACAAGGTAAGTAAAATATGAATATGCATAAAACATATAAATTACATGAAAGCAATATTCTATGTTGACTGACATCGAATGAATAAAATATTAAATATGAGTATTTAAATAAATATAAACATGAAATTAGAGTCAATATTATTAATTAAAAGTATAAATAAATCATAATACACCTAAAGCTAACTAACCCATGCTATGTTTATAAATTTCTATTTTAATAAAATTTCACTTTTTAGCAATTTTTCAAATGCTATGTTTAGTAATTTTTATATGCAAGCTCAAATGGCCCTAAAAATATCCAAATATCTTATCGACACTAAAATTTACCTTGTGGATGAATTTCAACTCAAGTTCATGTTCGGCTAAAACATATTTTATCCCTAAATTTAAAAAGATATAAAAAAAAGTATTAAAATACAATTTTGGACCCTTATATGATCACATATGATCTTTGAAAAGTTCTAAAAATAACCTTCAAAGAATAGATTCAATTATACCTAGATTAAAATTTTAGATACCTTTAATTTGGAATGAACGAGAACTTAAATACACGTACATATAAATAGTTATAACCTACGAACGATAGGCTTTAACATCAGCTATTTATTAACTAGCATGAAAATTAAGTCCATGTCTAATAGTTTCATTATTATTTCATATTTATCTTTAAAAATATTCAATATTTGGTAATATGTTTAAGTAATTTTTGGATGTGTTTTTTATATTTATCTAATGTTATGTAAGTTTTCTTATTAGGCACATGGATAGTGGTAAGATAGTTAATAGTATTATACTATTCACGAAGTTTCCACAAATGTAAAATGTCTTTTTTGATTATAATATTTCCTTAAAATTGATGATGAAAAGATGCATAAGATTTGGAATGTATGTTTAATTTTAATGAAGGTGAAATAATATCACTAAGGAGATTTATTTTGTAAATATTATAGTTGATAGATTAGAGATTTCATGTATCATTCTATATAAATAATATAATTATAAAAACTCATTTTTATTTTATCAAATGGATAAGATATAATCAAATGTGTTACGAGGTCCACTATTAGTTAAAAATGATTTTAATAAATTATCTTATAATGGAATATAATAATATAATGAATTTTAATGTAAGATATGAAACCAATATAAGGATATATAAAATAATCTTGGAGGAAAAAACTAAAGTGGTAACTCACATGAAGGAGTATAATTTATAAAATAATCCATAAATAACTTGAAGTGTACATAAGTGTTTCCAAATCCATAAAACATATGAAGTATATGAATGTAAATATTTCTATTGAGATTAATATTAAACACATTACATAAAATACGATTAGAATATGTAGCCTTATAGTACAATGTAACTTGTTATGAATTAGATTGAAGAGATACACCATGTACTTGTACTTGAATTATAATATGCCATGCACCATGGTCATTATATCATGGATAGGTAAAATATAAACCTTAAGGGTTTAGTTCTTAGTACATCATATATTATAAATTTAAAAGATTGAATGTATTATAGAAATAAAATATGAAGAATGCATCATTGTCAATATATCATGGGCATGTACAATATAAAACTTAAGGGTTTAGTTCAAATTAAACAATGTGTTTTAAATTTAAAACATAATAAAACTTAGGGAGAAAATATTAATATTGGTTACCCAACAAGCACATGAGTACCATTATTCGTATGATATTTATTAAGATTGTATAGTAATTGTTTCATTTCATTTTTTTTTATAATTTTAAAGATGGAAGAAAGATATGTGCTATATGTTATCTATATTTTAAAAAAATATCATCATTATGAGTTTTATTAAATTTAAAATAATAATTTTCATTATTATAAACATTCTTATATACTTTTAATAAATAGTTTTCATTTATCTCATTAATTCTATTTTAACCATGAAGTTAGCCAAGTAAGGATAGAAGTCATTACACAAACAACAATAAATCATACATAAGAATGGGGGAATGAAATTTATAAATAAAATAATTGAATAAAGGAAAAATAACCAATGTTAGAGGTAATAATGGAATTAATCTTTAGGTTATATGTAAGAATGTCTATATCATTAGAATCCAAGGAGATTTTATTTTTAGTCAAAGGAGAGAAACATAAATAGTAGTGTTAGAACTAATTTGAACAATAAACATTTAAATAATAAAATAGACAAAAATAAATTAGTATTGATGTGAAAATTTTATAAAAAAAAACCCTTTGGGGGTTGTGAGTTATGAAACCTAATTTGGATTATTAAGTTCATAAAATTTATTTAATTTTTTTAGTTTTATGGTTAATTACATAATGACCATTAAGATAGAATATATCAACAACCTAGATAAATGATATGACAATAATTAACAATATTCAAATTTTAACTATGCTTTAAATATTTGTTAAAATTACCAATAAGTGATTGAAAAATAAATTAAACTAAAAAGACATAAAGAAGTGTAAAAAACAACATATATTAACAACAATTGAATTTTTGAATTGTAAACAGGCTATTGAGGTTGTTAATAAATGCATCACATAAATTTTACTATATAATGGTATTGAGTTTGAATTGGTAGGATAACGATTTTATCTTCGTCATAATTAGTATGTGGCTGATTTTATTCTCTAACAATGTCATGTGATATAGATTAAATATTTTATATATATTAAATATCTATACCTTTTTTGATCACTTCAAAAAAATAAGATATGTAAAGTCCCATTGATGATTCACGTATTTGATGGGAATAATGATCTGATTTGGTTTCTCTTATTTGACCTAATTTTCGACAATGTCATAAGAGGGATAATAATGCAAAGTTATCTAGCTCATGAAACATCATAAGGAGTTAAAAATAAATTATTGAATAATTAAAATCATATTTAATGTATTTATAATTTTTTATTTTTTTCATCCTAACTCAATTGAGAGATATAATTTCACCTTATCTTTTTAGATAATAAAGTAAAACTATAAAAACATTCACATAGAAGTTGTTTTTGGACACGTATGCCACTAATTCAAACCCTTGGCATAAGTTAATAATTCCCAAAGGATAGAGATAAAAAAATTATACCATTCCAAATACCTTTTATAATGAGTGGTTGAAAAATATATGTTATACTTCTAAATTTCAAAGCATGTAAGGATAATTTATATATATGATTCACAAATTTTAATTAAGAACTTATTAATGCACTAGTTGATTAAAAAAAGGTAAAAATTAATAATGAATCTACACATTTAAAAAATAATGGAATACAAGAGAAGAGAACATAAAATAAAATTGGACACATTTTGTGGATGGATGGTTGTGTTCAAGGTAGAAGAAATATAATTTTAGTTCTGACTTACAAATATAAAAGATAAATAAAAACATATGGAAGACTTGTAAACTTACAATCACAAAGAAAACATAGTGGAGAAGACAAAAAGTATATGGATTAAAATGAGACCACATAAATAATAATAATAATATATATACACAAAAATAAACTAAAAACCATTGAAAAAATAATCCTCCTAAAAACACTATGTATCTAAAAAATAATATCTCCAAAAGTATGAAATATCATTTTGAACCTCGATTTATTATAAATATAAAATATCATGATTCACTAGAAACACATGTCTTGAGTAAAATAGGAATCATCAATATATATAAAACAAAAAAATGACTATGTCAACATAGAGCATGGGAATCATGCAAGTAATGACATACAACTATGTATGGACCATTGATATTGTATGTATTGTTCATAATTTTTGAGATTAGTTTAAATAGAAATATTATGTAATGAAAATAAAACATATTAGATTTTTTTAATTGAATTATGCTTAGAGTGTTCCTCCATTAAAAATTATTACAATACTTTGTTGTGTGCTTCTTTTGTTTCAATAAAAAAATTTTACCTTCTTTCAATTTCATTACAGATTTCTTATAATTCATCAATTAGATTAATGTATGTACAAGTAGCTACCTAACATATATTATTAAATCATTTAATAATTTTATACTATATATTAATTTAAAATATTTTTGGCTTTATGAAAATTTTCATCATATGCGATCACTTAGCCTAACCAACATCTTGGAGATTAGAAAGTGGTAAAAGTTATTTTATAATTAAACCTCTTTCACCAATTTTTTCTATTCTTTTTATTTTCCTAAAATTATTTTTTAACGTTATAAATTATGTTTTTATAGTTTTAATAATTTTAGAAGGTTTTTTTTTAGCTAATCTAGCTCATTATTATCAATCAAGTGACATGCTCTCCACAAATATATAGGCCTCAAATAGAATTTTATGTGAATTTTATATTCTACGTATAATGTATTATATATTAAGCACATATGATTTTTACATCACCATAGGTATATTTTGAGTGTATTTATTCTAGGACGTACATGTAAATAATTATCAAAATTAATTTATTTGTGTCATAATTTAGAGATAGAATAAAGAGATAAGGGATGGTTCAATATTCTATAGTTATAGCTCGAAAATATTGGGATGACATTGTTTGTGAATAGGATAAATATATTTTATATTTCATAAACTATGCACATTATAATAACCTTACATATCATAATATTTACACTCTTGGCATTATATAAATAAAACTAATTTTTTTTTATAAACATAAGAACCATAATAGTCATAAAATTATTATATATTTTGGCATCCTTGAAAAAAACAATACCAATAGAATTAAAAAGTTAAAAATATTCTCAAATATCTACCTATATATGGTGCAATACCCATACATTCAACCATTCAAATAATAATAGTAGCAACCAAAAAATTATCTCATATTTTTTTTCAATGTTTTGACACTTGGATTCATCTTATTGAAGTAATAATTTTATTATTTAACTGTGATTCCTTACCCCCACATGCATATGTTGTTTCCAACATGATAAATGGAAATGGAATAACAACTTGATAACCTTATAGAAAAAATACATGCCCTATAGGATTATATCTAATCCAAAAAATCTGACATCAATGCCTAACATAAAATCATGATGGACATTGTCTATGAACTCAATTTTCCTTATTCATGGATTGGAGCTTAAAAAAATTAACACACATTATATTATATGATAATTCCACAAAATTATACAATTTTTTAATATATTTTAATTCTAAAGATACTACTAGTTGCATCTATAGGATTGAACATTATTTTTTGACATTTTTCTATTCTTCCACTTTTATGACATATGTTTTGGTATGCAAGGATGTTAAAAATTAAGTGAAACAATATCATTTATATTTATTCAAATTTCAGATGAGGTTTTCACAAGAGAATCAACCAAAATACATTAGATTGATTCTAATTTAGAATAAAATATGAAAATTTGAAAACTTGACATCCTAATAGAATGGTTGAACAATGAATTATTTGAATGTTGTATCATTTTTTCATAAAAGATGATATTTGATATGAGGTGAAATTGTTTAAATCTAAAGATGTGATTGCAGAGATTGTGTTAATCAATTTGGATAAGTACAAGTTCATAACTCAAAATTAAGACTTCCAAATCCCATCCATAGAATAATTCCATGGTACCACAACCAACCACATTCCAAAATACTATAGCAACATCCATAAAACACTTAACATAGGTTAATATTTAAGCACATTAGAAAAATAATTATTTTAAAAATGCAATAATAAATAGTCTTTTCGAGTCCATCATGTGATTGCAAACCATTACAATAATGAAAGGAATGGAGAAGAGTTAGATAAAATGTCTATGAGGGTAGATGAAGATGTTGACAAAGTGTTATTCAGAATTTTTGATTTCCTTAATGAGATTTTTCAATGTGTATGTCAATTAGTGAATAATATATCAAAGAAGAAGAGGGTAAGTTCACAAAGATGTGGGGTCAATAATTGAACATAATTTCATGAAATACTATCTATGTATGTGGTTATTAAGACCCACATACATAGTTATTAAAAACTACACACATGGTTCTATAAGACATGTTGGGTATTACTAAGTTAGAATTATGTATGTGGTTTTTAAAATATAAGCATGGTTTTAAAACATTAAAACCACATATGAAGTTTTATTATTTTAAAACCAAATAAAAGTCATTGATACCATTTATTTAGCATTGATACAAATTGTTAGCAAAGGATAGAAAAAGAAAATACACGTTTGAGTGAGACCAAATCAACCCAAATTTGATAATGCCATGCCTAAATAAAGGTATGAGAATTCCTTTTCATGCATTTATAAATAAAATTAATTAATTTTATTTCATTTTTTTTTTAATTTTTTTTCCCATCACATGTAGAAGCAAGTATCATTTAATAACAACTTTACCCTCCTATCCCTTTTTAGCTATAAAACCATCCTATCCATCCTCATTGGTAAAACCCTTATATCCTTCCTCCCTTGTAAAACCCTCCTATAGTTCTTAAATACCCCATGGTAGTTAAGAGGATTTAACATCAAATATCATTGAAAATAAAGTTAGAAATTGAGAATTTGGTTAAGATAATTAGGTATTCTCATGAAAATAATGACCACTAAATTTATCTATCAAACACATTACATACATTACTATGTGAAATTTACTCATTAACAAGTTAAATTGATAGTTGGTCTAAATACATAGATATATGTAGGGCATATTATTCTAGAAAAAAATTCTACATCCATTATGAAATAATAAAAACATAAATAAAGCCCAAATTTTTGCACTATTCTTTGATGAGAAAATTGATATACCCCTAGATGTTATGGCCAATTTTTTTTCCAATCTAATGAATTACTCATGATTTGATTAAATGAAAATTTTGGGATTAATGGTGGATGGTGTTTGATCACCTACCTTGAAAAATATAATGAGGTCCTGATGTATTTTTTGAAAAAATTGTATTGTGAGTTTGTGTTTAATGAAGTTACAAACAATTTCAATTTCTCAAAGTTACTTTGATAGAGGAAATGGATCTGCATAAGATAGGCGAGGTACACATCATGCCTCTAATCAACCTACACAATTATATATCAAAAAATGATATCCTCTTGAGACCCTACCCTCTACAGTCAAGGATAATATACTGATTGATATTTTTCATGCACTTAATATGAAAATTAACACCCTCATTTAACATATGATATAGATTTACCATACTTATTCTACTGACGATGGATATGGGGAGGCTTCATCTAGTGCTACTGCTCAGTGAACTCACTATTACATATCATGTGGTGCTATATGCATTAGACTTGAGGAGGAGGAGGATATCATGAAACCCACTCATTATGGTATTTCTATGGGCCTAGATGATATTGGCATCACTATGTTTCTACTATTTTCATTTTATATGAACACCTTGGCTACAACTTCACAGTTAGATTTAATATTTTAATTATAGCCAAAAATTATCAAGCTTGTTAAATTTTAAATATATGTATAATGAAAAAGGTATTTAATTATTTTTCAAATAGAAAAATCAATAATGTATATGAATTTTCATGTTAAAATAAGATGTTTGATGCCATAGGAGTGTGCATACTAATCTTACTACACCTTTATATATATATATATATATATATATATATATATATATATATATATATATATATATATATATATATATATATATATATATATATATATATATATATGGAGTGTGTGTGTGTGTGTGTGTGTGTGTGTGTGTGTGTGTGTGTGTGCATGTGTGTGTGTGTGTGTGTGTTTGCGTGTGTGTGTGTGTGCATGTGTGTGTGCATGCATGTGTGTGCATGCACGTGTGTGTGTGTGTGTGTGTTCATGCATGCATGCATGCATGTGTGTGTGTGTGTGTGTGTGTGTGTGTGTGTGTGTGTGTGTGTGTGTGTGTGTGTGTGTGTGTGTGTGTGTGTGTGTGTGTGTGTGTGTGTGTGTGTGTGTGTGTGTGTGTGTGTGTGTGTGTGTGCATGCGTGCGCGCACGCGCATGTGTGTTTAATTAAGTGACTAAAAATTATAATTTGTTTGTTTAGTTTATGACCATGGTAGTTACGCTACCATCTATTCAATAAGGAACAAATGTAGGTGTTTCTACTATGATTTCATCTACACAAAAACTCACTACAGTACATATTTTAATGTTTAATTTTAAATATGGATGTGTGTTTCATAATTATCGAATGTACCTATGAAAATATTTTATGCATGAAACAATTATCTAATAAAATTCTTCTGATGATGACTTATGATCCTATTGAAGTGATTAACAAGCATGACATGGTATAGTTGACAACTTAATTTAAAAATATTATATTATATTTCAATGAGTTGGTAAATTTACTTAAATTTTTATGAGATAATACACATACATACATACATACATAAAAACATACATACATTTGTGTGTGTGTGTGTGTGTGTGTGTGTGTGTGTGTGTGTGTGTGTGTGTGTGTGTGTGTGTGTGTGTGTGTGTGTGTGTGTGTGTGTGTGTGTGTTTATGTTTATATGGACCTAACCCTTTTATTATCATTATCAAGTCACCCACTCCTATTGGTGATCCATTTCACACTCCCATTATCCATCATGAGATTATCATTGACTCTATTGAAATCCAGTCCGAAACTAAGCATGACCTTGAACTTGTGGTATGTACCACTCTAAATAATTTATGTATCAATTTTAAAACTTAGTTTGTTATTTTTTGAAGTATCTTATTCTATTACATGTAATGTTTATAATAATATTTTCATATGAATAGTTGAATCTATAAGGAAGTTCTAAGTGAAGGAGGACTCATAGTCATCCATATTTGACACCTCCAACTGTGAGCAAAGCAAAGGGAATGATACATTTTGATGATTAGGATCATGTGTTATGAAATTTTTTGTATGCCTATATGGATTGATGTATAGTTGTTTCCATCATTATATACCTATAAGCATTGACCCAAGATATTGTATCAAAAAATTTCACATCTTATATGCCTTTATATGGATTTGATGGCTATATTATATGCATACACTATTCAACATTTCTATTTATAGGTATTCAAATTCAATTCATCTTTTCTATTTTATTTTAATTTATTAGATATTCTATACACATTCACATTATTGTATGTCTTAAACTTTTGTTGAGCATAAAAAATATACCTTGTAGGCTGTTAAATGTTGTTGAAATGTATGTGATACAAGATAATTATTAAAATTATGATGATATTGTGGTTTCAAGAGTTATTTGAGTCTTAGGATGTCAAATAAATCAATAAATGCCTTGATAAAAGTCTTAGAAGTTAATTTATAGGTCAGTTAGATGCTTTGGTAATTTTTCCTACCAAAAATAAAATTTGAATTTTTTAATGTATTTATTTTAAATATGTGAAATTAATATGATTGTGAAAGTTTCATGCTAAGTTGTCATGGAAATGTTGAGTTACCAATGTAGAGGAGGAGTAAAAAAGGCATGTAAGCCTACATGAACTATAACTATGACTATTTAAATGAAAAATTAAGGAATAATTTTTTTTGTATTGAGGCTATGTTATATGGATAAAATAT
>JARHVA010011401.1:60000-61953 GCA_037957365.1 Torreya grandis | reverse complement strand
TTCCTTTAAAGGATAATTCCATTCCCAAACCCTAAGATTGATCTTCAATTTACTTTCACTTTTAAAAATCAAATTTTTTAGATAGAATTTTTTTACAAATTAGAGTTCAAGGGGTTTATTAATAGGTTTCAAAGAATCCTTTGACCCCTACTAGTTGGTGTTTATCCTCCACTTATCTAGTTAATCCAACATCCATTCTAATTTTCCATTAATTTTGTATATTCCATAGTATATGCCACATTATTGGATGGTTTCCATGTCATCCATGTGATAGTTCCTTTAATGATCACTACCCATTAAATCTATATTTTAATTAAACCATTTTATTATTTATTTTATCCTATAATTTTCTCCCATAAAGTGAGTTTTATCTAACCCAAATAATGTGTGTCATCTTCCTTATGTGTCATTTCTATTATTTTTCATCATCCTTATTATTGCATTTCAAGTTTTATTAGTATGAATTTGAGTGTTTCAATGTAATACTTCTTACTTAATAAATTAATAGATTTTACTAATGCATAAAAAAGTGAAATTTAACATTCCCCTATACTACCTTATTTTATATCCAAATAAAACCTTATATTTAATTCAAAACATGTTGTGCTTGAAAGACTAAAGGGGTTAGTTTTTTATTCATATTTTCAAAAGCATCCCATGCTACTTTTGCTTCTCATACCATCCTTCTAACTTGATTTGTAAAACCCTTCATTTCCTCAAGTTCAACATTATTCTCTCCCTTTCCAAGGTAATACTTGTAAAATGAATCTAATTATTTCTTAAATTCTTCAATCACTTCATCTAAATTTTATCCTCATTCAAAACTTTATTATCTAAATCCTCAAACTTTCAATCCAATTTTATGTGATTTATTTTAACTTTAACCTTATGGGTATTTAATTCCACCATGTTGGTTTATCTAATGTCATATATTTTTCATTCATTAACAAAATCAATTCCTTAAAATTCAAAGATATGTTATGATTTTTAAAAACCATAATATGTGTATATGGTTTTTGTAAAGAATGTGTGATAGGACTTTTTATCAACACTTATCATCATATCCCATGATCCATAATCATGAATGAAACAAATTGTTCTCTTCATGATTTTTTATTCATGTAATGATATACTATTGTGTGTTCCCCAACTCCTTAAAAACATGCCATGCAACTATTGCTCTCTTCTCTAATTATTTGAGCAACCCCTCAAATTCCTCATCTTTCTCTTCCAAAGATCCTTTGGCCACTTCCAATTTTTTATTTATTATGTCTTCCTAGGATGACTACATAACCTTAGCCACTAGTGTCTCATGATAAAACTTATGTATAGTTGCATTAAGAATTTCAACAAGTTTTAATCATTTATTGGTTAAATTCCCCATAGCTACAATCTCTCCTTCTCATTATATGTAACATATAAAAAATGCATGTGATACTTAAATATTCTCTTTCTTTTCGTTCTCTTTTTTTTTTATCTCTTCATTATTCATAATTTTAGTTTTTAAAAACCAAGTTGTGTTTTTCCATGTATGGAACCAAATATACCAACTTTAAAACCATTTTTTAATTATCCATATTTTGTATATTTCAAATTTCCTCTTATATAAGATCCTTAAGTTTTTTTTCCTTGATTATTTCCTTCAATGGCATTCAAAATGGTGGACTTTAATTATTCACATCCAACACTATTTTCAAGGTATCCATGGTGATGTCCTTAACTTCTCAACCATGCCATTATCTTGCATCCTCCCCCTCAGACTTGTAGTAACCCCACTAGGTTTTACAGTAATATTATACTAATATATTTAAAATAATAATAAATACACATATTCAGCATATAAATTTCACCACAAGAAATCCTAACTAGTGATCTTTTAAAAATGTATTAATTTCGTTAACCATCAAGTTATAGCTAATCTACTTAGCTATGTGTCACCATGAAAATATATAT
>JARHVA010011401.1:0-55000 GCA_037957365.1 Torreya grandis | reverse complement strand
GAAAGTATAGTAACAATCATCTAAAGAAAAAGTATACAAAACATGCTATGCTATCCATATCAAAAAATTATGAAACATGATATACTAAGTGGTGTGTGCAAGTTTTTCCATATTTTTTATCTGTCGACCCCCAACATGTCCATCTAACCACCCTCTCTAATTATACTCTACCTCCATCATAATCTGAAGGAAGAATCTCTCCTACATCTCCTTTTTAGTGCCCAAATTTGTGTCGATCAATTTGGCCCCTCTCTCTAGAGAGGTGAGTACCTGAAAGGTTTAAATTATCATCCTCTAAAATAATTCCATGAGATGTGTTCATCCTAAGTAAAATCTTACTCTTTCAATTGATTTGTGAAAACCCTGTGAAAATTTAGTTTGACTAACATTTAACATTTTCATGTTTTAGGTGTGTTTTAGTTCTAAGTTACATGGTGTTAAGATGCTACGAAGATTCAAAATGTGACTAAGTGTTACAAATATTAAATCAGAGGAGATTTCAGAAGGGCATTGGTGGACAAGCTCAGGGATTTTTAGCAGAAATACATTACTCCAAAATAATTTTTTAGCTTACAATATTTCATATTTCAAATGGGTACTTGAGGTCCATGGTCACAAGGTTGGTGGAGATTCCAAATGGAATTGTAATGTGAAATTTCAAACTTGAAATTTGCAAATTGTATTTAAAACTCCAATATATATGGTGTTTCCAAAGATGCAAAGTCTAAGGTGGAAATATTACATGGAGGAGCAAATACAAAATGTAAGTTTTAAAATTGCAAATTGCATTTTACAAATCCAATTCTGAAGCCCATAATCAATTGATGGTCAAAGGGAGACATCAACATAAAAGGGCATGGAGGATATTCTAACAAAAATAACATCACCTTGAAATATTTGTATTACAAATTGCATAGTGCAACAAAAAGCCTGTTGCCCATGTTAAAGGTTTATAATCTATATTTTGTCTTATGTCCATGTGGAAGGTCTAAAATCTAAATACATACGAGGTTTTAAAACAAGAAAACTATTACCCACATGGAGGTCTATATATGGGTAAGTGAAAGTTTAAAATGAAAAGAGGTGAGTGGAATTTTTAAATGGAGATGCAACTTTTCATATTGCAATTTGTAATCTACAAGGCAATGTTCAAAGCTTGGTGGAGATACAAAATCAAAAATCTATTTTTAAAATTGTAAATTGTGACATGTAAGACAAATCCCAAAACCCAAAAATATGTAAAGTGCATGAAATTTTCAAAATCCCACACAAAATTTCTAATGGGGATTGCAATGCTACAACATATCTCATTTATGAAAATTCATTGTGCAAATGGAAGTCCATGTAAGTTTTTTCATAGCATACATGCAAAAGGCAAAAGGACATAGCAAAGTTTTCAAAGAAGCATTGGTTTAAATGACATTCCCATGCCAAAGTTGTAGGGATAAATTAAATATGGAAGGCCCTGGGTCAAACACTTACATGCTGGAGGTAAAGGTCCACAGTGGATATCCCAATGGACATTCTAAATAGGAAAACAAATCCAAAGTGCAAGTTTGCATTTTTTATTTTAAAATTGCACTTGAGACTCTAAAATGTATGGAAAAGGTGGTCTGTGTAGAAATTATCAACAAAAGAGTTGGTAGAAATACTCGATAGAGATACAAGTTTGTTTTGCAATTACAAAATTGTAGTATTCAAGGTAATCTCCCTAGTCCATGACTAGAATATCCAATAGAAAAACTATAGCTAAATGTATGTTTTTTGTAATTAAATTTTTCATTTTAAGCTTTAAAACCTATCAATAAAATAAAAGTGCAAGAAGGTTTAAAATTTATGTTGGGGGAAAAAGGGGAAGTCACACATGTCATGGTTTTATTAAGTGGTGACTTGAAAATAAGGCATCATGATAGATATTATTTTGATGAAGCAGCATCCCCACCTTACTAAATATCTTGATAAATATTTAGTAGAATCAAAGGATGAGTTTCCTGCTATAATGGAGAGCAAATTTCTTAAATGTATTGAAGAAATAATTAAACTGATATCTGATATATTCTACTCTTGTACTAAATTTAATCCATCTCAACATTTAACAATAAAATAAGAATGTAAGATTATCTAAAATTTTAGGTCATACTCCAATTTCAAGTCACAACTAAGACTAGTTTCTTCCTTTCAAGAGTTTTATTGAATCTAATACATTTCAACATCCAAGAGTCAATAGCAAAACTACCATTTAAAATTCTTTCTACTTTTTCAATTCCAAATACAATGTCAAGTCTAGATTAAGATCAATTCAAATTTCCATGACATCTCTCAAATGGTCTATTTTGTATTGATTTATCCTTTGGATTATTCCTTACATCATTGAAAGTAGAATAGGTTGATCATTTTGATATGGCATAGGGTGGTTGAGAAGTTTCTTAGTAGATTATGGATTACCCTGATAATTATTGTTTGGACTACCATCTCATAAAATGTATATGATAGTGTGCCTATTGGCATTAATATGAGGCTTTATAGCCTTAATCCCTAGGATTTAAGAGCTTTGTCTAATTGCATACCTCCTAAGACCTAAAATACAAACCACCAAGAAAATTCCTAAAGTCACCCAACGGTATATGGTGAATTCTTTAGGATTGGCTTTCAAGGTACCATTGAATTACATTTATATGAGGAAATTTATATTTAAATTTAAGAAAACCTCTCCTTCAAATTAACTTTGACCCCAAAAATTTAAGTCATCCCACCCTATCAGCCACTCCATAAAAATTTCCAAATGCCAACTTTAAAAAATGGGATATTCATAGATTAACAAAGATTCACCACTAATAAAACCTTGGGTTGAGCATGAGGATGTTTACATTAATACTTTTGTACACACATTGGAAGATGATGCATGTGAGTGTTTTAATTCCCTTCCCCATGGATGCATAGATTCAATGGAATAAATGATTTATTTTTTCAAAATACAATATGGTGATAGAGTTTATCCTAGGTTCCTTCTTGTTGAATTTGAAAACATAAAGAAGAACCCTAATGAGTGTGTGGAAGATTTCAATACAAGGTTTAATAATACTATGATGAGTTTGCCTAATAATATAAAACCTAGTGATATAACCTTCTTGATTAAATACTATGATTTATTTGATAGGAAGGCTACATACTACTTGAGGTACAATGATCCTACAAACTTGAGGTTATAATTCAACATGTCCATCTAAACTAAAAAGAACACAAAGGTTGTGGGTAAGACTCTGAATAAAAGGGTTGATGTAAAGTTGATTAATCCTAATAAAACTCAATCCAATAAGAATGCCAACCTTGAGGAGATTGTGATAACATTGGTTACTATTGTCAAGGAGATGTCATACAAGCTAGACAAAGTTGAAAAGGGAATTCCTCATGGATTTTCTAGTCAGGAGAGAACTCAAAACCAAAATCAAGCACAAGGGAGACACTCTTTCCACAATTGAGATAATGATAAAGGGAAGAGACCTATCCATGATGAAAGAAATGATATAAATAAGAATAAAGGAGTTACAAAGGAGGTCCATGATCCATTCAACACTAAGGTTAATGTTATAGGCTATAATATTGACATTGATTGGTTTGATAAGTGATTCCTCCCTCATCCTCCTTGTGATATTTTTGAATGAATGGATGAAGATGAAGAAGAACCTATGTTTAAATTTGAAGATGATGAGATTTTGATGTTTGATTGTCAAATTTCTTGAATTAAAATGTTTGCCTCCATAGAATTGTCGAGTGTTACTACCATTGACTAGTTTTGGAGTGCAATAAAAGAGGTATGTGTCCTAACTTCAAAATTTATTTGTGATATAAACATGACATAATTATATGAATTACCCAATCATGAATTTGAATTTTTAAGATCCATGATGATGAAAAAGTATGATGTTGGAATTCCCTTGATTGAGGAATACAACTGTTAATTAATGCAATAATATCCCAAGAGAACGAGTATAGTTTGAGAAGTAAGCATCTTGGTGTTGCTCCTCAAGAGACTACCCCTATAGATATAAGGGTAGGGGATAAACATAAGGAAGTTAAGAAAATTGAATAAGTCCCTATTTCTTCTAAACTAGCATGTACTTCCCAAATTGTTAAATAAAGAGGAACTCCAACTAGTAATAGAGAACCTATGTTATCCAGTGTTCCTAACAGTAAAAGAGAAACCCACCCTTGACAAATGTCATTAGGAATGTTGGTTCATCCCATACTATTCTTATTTTGACTATAAATGATTTTATTCCTATTTCAGGTCTTGGCAGCCTTCCTGCAAACACTCCCCTTCCTCAATATAGTGTATGTGATATGGCCCAAGTATTATGTCAATTAAAAATCATTGTCCCACTTATTAAGTTGCTAATAATACTTGAGCATAGGAAGAGGGCAATTGAGTATTTTTAATTTTATGAGAATATAGATGCCAATGAAATTAATTCATCCCCAACACACATGGATGTTTATGAAGAGTCATATGAGGTTATTGAACTAACCTTAGAGGTTTATTTGGGGACTACATTGATAGAGAGATAGTTGGATATTGACCCTTTTTATAGAACTTTGTTTATCAATGGTTTGATTGTTCATAATTGTGGGTTTGATTATGGAGCCTCTTGCAATGTGATGCCCCTGGGTGTCCTTAATGAGCTTGGAGTAAAAATAACATATGATATTGGCAAGTGTTATTCCATATACTCATGAGAGCTACTAGTTTTTGGACAAGTAAAAGGATTGGTGGTATATTTGGTGGTTCATCTATGTAAGTTTTTGAATATAGATGTGGTAGTTGTGGATTTACCTCCCAAGTGGGGGATGATGTTGTCATGAAAATGGGTTGCTAACATGGGTGGAAGTGTTCATATGGACCTTTATTACACCACCATTCCTTTGGAGGTTAGGATGGTCAAACTTTATAGAGAGACTAAAATGTTTCATGTACCTGAAGATACAAAGTGTACTCTAAATGAAGTTTTGTACACTAATGTAGAGCTTGGTAACTTTGTTAGAAACATAGTGTGTTGAACAATCTGTTGTTCTTGATGTTAAACCTGACAAAGAAAGTAATGATGTTTGGATAATGTCTTTTACGAGGCTTGATCTAATCTTGGGAATGGAGTTGGGGTTGTCTTTTATTCCCCAATAATAAATCATATAGGTTTTCTTTCAAGTTATCCTTCAGGTTCACAAAACATATTGTGGAATACAAGGCACTCTTGATTAGTTTGACAATTTCTTGAGAACATGGAATTACAAATTTGATTGTAAAGGGTGATTTTGAGTTAGAGGTTAAGCATGTCTACAATGCTTATGGCACCAAAAATAAAAGGTTGAAACAATATATAAATCATGTATAGGATTTGTTATAATTATTTAATGCTTTTAATATTTTTTATTAGCATATAAGTTTTAATGAGCAAGATGATAGACTTGTAGTTTTGTGTGCTCAGTTTGAGAGTGAAAATGTGAGCCCTCACTATTAGTATCAAGTGTAATTTCTTGTTATACCTTCAGTCCTAGACAATATTCATAATTGTTAAGTATTTTAGGACTATAATTGGATTAAAAGGTTTCTCAATTGTGAAACTAAATTTCAAGATCAAATTATACACTTGGAATCTAAGGTTCAAACATGTGATGGGAAACAAACCTTGTTTGGAAAAGACATCATTAAACTAAAGATGAACACTATCCTAAGAGGATTGGTGAGTTTAGAGGCATCTTTACATGTAGTAAACCAAATAAAATTTGAGACTTATTTATCTCAAAATATGTGATTGAATTCAATTTGGGATCTCATGAAAATACAAGAAAAGTATCATTAGGTAATCACTTAAGTGTAGAAGAGAAGCAAGCTTACATGTAGTTGTTAAATAAATATCAAGATTTTTTGGCTTGGTCTTATTTTAAACTAAAAGTGTCTAGATAATATTTGTTTCAACATGTCATCCCATTGTAGCTTGATAGTAAACCTTTTAGGTAGAAGCAAAGACCTATTAAACCCATCTTGGACACAAATATGAGGGATGAGTTAAAGAATTTAAGGGATGGTTGAATTATTCATCCCATCAAGTATTCATCATTGGTGGTAAACTTAGTCCCTTTAATAAATAATAATGTTAACATTTGCTTGTGTGTGGATTTTCAAAATCTGAAAAAAGTTTTTTTGAAGGATAATTACCCCATGATTAATATGGATAACCTACCATAGAGTGTTACAAGATCATAGATGTTGTCCACCTTAGATGGTTTCTCAAGGTATAACTAGGTTGTGGTACAAGAATATGAGAGACCCAAGACTTCATTTATAATGCCTTGGGGAACTTATGTCTATATGAGGATGCCTTTTGGGTTAACGAATGTTGGTGCAACATTTCAAAGATCTATGGATTTTGATTTTGTATGGATGATTAACAAGTTTATTTTTGAGTATCAAAATTACATTACACTATACTTTAAAAATAGAAAATAACATCTAAAGTATCTTAAGAAAGTGTTCCTTTGATGCAAGGAATTTGGTATTTCCCTTAATCCTAAGAAATGTCACTTCAGAGTATAAAAGTCTATGTTTCTAGGACATATATTGTATAAATATGTTGTCATGATAGATCTAAAGATATTTTAATCCATTGAAAAAGTGCCAATCCTATAGTCTAAGAAGGGAATTCAATCCTTCTTCAGATAAATCAACTTCCTTAGAAAGTTTGTGTCTAACTTTACAGAAATCACTTTGCTTATTACTTGCATGTTAAAGAAGGACTAAACCATCAAGTGGGAAGAAAAGGACATATGATCTCTCAGTTACATCGAAATATCCTTGAAGTCTACCCCTATCTTGACCAATCTTGATTAAACAAGGGATTTTCAAATATTCTCTTTGGCATCATAGAGAATTTTAGTTGTTATTCTATTGCAAGAGGATGATGATGACCAGGAATAGCCCTTAGGTTTGTTGGCACCATGATCAATAAAAATAATTTAGAAATTACATTATAGATATAATTTTAAATATAAAAATGTAACTATATTATTTTGAGATATAGTTTACAAAGAGAGGTGAAGATTAAAAAGCTTAATGGGTAGTTATGGGGAGAAAACCAATTTTCCCATATAGCCAACTTATTGAATAACAAACAAACTAAAATATTAAAATACCTTTGGATCATTAAAAATGATCCAACAAACTCCCCTTGATACAAATGGGTATAAAAAATAAATGAACTGCAGAAATGACTTTGAAGTCATCAAAGAAACCATATCACAACTGCAAGTGGTGTACTGCACTAACCAAAAACTATGCCAATCTATAAATAATCCCACTCATACGAGTTGTGGTAAAAAATGGCTAATAAACATAGTTAAATCCTTCTCATCCCTAGTGATCAATGTACCAAGAACATGATCTAGCATATCCAACTACATCGACCCACATATGGTCCCACATAGGAATCCATCTAAGTGATAACCCTATACTTTTTATGGCATATCTCCTGATGGCCAACAAACACTGATGACCTTTGCTCAATGCTATTGGTGCTAGTAACCCCTATCAATTGTCACTAAACATCATTATTTTTTTGTCAAGTTTAACATCAAGAATAATAGATTGTTCAACACACATTATGTTTCCAACATAGTTACCAAGCTCTACATCAGTGTATAGAACATCATTTAGAGTACACTTTTTATCTTGAGAAAAATTATAGGCAAGTTAGATAGTTGAGTTTTCTTAGTCACTTTCATAAGAGAAGGTCATGGGTTCCAAACCTTTACATATATATTAATTTTTATTTACATTTTTTGGAGTACAATGTAATGTCATAATATTCAACCAAAAATGCACCTCTATACATTTGCTTCATTATGGTTGGTGTAAAAAACATATATGGGCACTTACAATTACAAAATTAACCATTCCAATGTGTGCATAATGTTTAAAAAACTATGAATTTCTTGATCACATAACCGCTTTTAGATAAAATGGTGATAGGTCATAAAATTTTATAACCAATATTACAACTTACACCCTTATATCACCAATTTGCTTTACAAAGTCTTCAAAAATGAAATATTCCCTTTTCAAAAAGGCATATTCTAAAAAAAATGTAAATGAAAATTAATATATATATATAGGTTTTTAACCCATGACCTTCTCTTGTGCAAGTGACTAAGAAAACTCAACTATCCAACTTGCCTGTAAGCTTACTTGAGATCCAAAACGTACTCCAAATGAAGTTTTGTACACTAATGTAGAGCTATGTAACTTTGTTTGAAACATAAAGTGTGTTGAAAAATATTTTGTTCTTAATGTTAAACCTAACAAAGAAAGTAATGATGTTTGGATAATGTCTTTTGATGGGGCCTTTTCTAATCTTGGGAATGGAGTTGGGGTGGTCTTTTATGACCCTAATAATAAATCTTTTAAATTGTCCTTTGGGTGCACAAAAAATATTTAAAATTATAAGGCACATTTGATTGGTTTGAGAATTTCTTGAGAACATGGAATTACAAATTTGATTGTAAAGGGTGATTTTGAGTTACTGATTAAACAAGTCTACAATGCTTATAACACCAAAAATAAAAGGTTAAAACAATATAAAAATCATGTATAAGATTTGTTAGAATTCTTTGACAATTTCAATATTTTTTTATCATGATATAAGTTTCAATGATTAAGATGATAGACTTGTAGGGTTGGGTGCTCAGTTTGAGAGTGAAAATATGAACCCTTACTATCAATATAAAGTGGAGGTTCGTGTTAGACCTTTAGTCCTAGACAACATTCATCATTGGCAAGTTTTTTATGATGATAATTAGATTAAAAGGTTTCTCAATTATGAAACTAAATGTCAAGATCAAATTATAGATTGGAATCCATTGTTCAAACATGTGATGGGAAAGAAACCTTTTTTGTAAAATACATCATTCAACTAAATATGAACACTATCCTGAGAGGACTGGTGAGTTTAAAGGAATATTTTAATATAGTAGACTGAATAAAAACTTGAGACTTATTTATCTCAAAATATGTGATTGAATGCAATTTGGGCTCTCAAAAAAATACAAGAAATGTCTATTTGGGTACTCACTTAAGTGCATAAGAGAAGCAAGCTTACATGTAGTTGTTAAATAAATATCAAGATTTTTCGGCTTGGTCTCATTTTGAACTAAAATTTTATAGAGAAGATTTTTTTCAACATGTCAACCCATTCTAGACTAACAGTAAACCTTTGAGGTAGAATCAGAGACCTATTAACCCCATCCCTGACATCAATATGTGGGATGAGTTAAAGAAGTTAAGGTATGGTGGGATTATTCATCCCATCAAGTATTTATCATGGGTGGTAAACTTAGTCCCTATAAAAAAGAAAAATGTTCACATCTGCTTGTGTGTGGATTTTAAAATTTTGAATAAATTTTATTTGAAGGTTAATTACCCCCTGCTTAATATTGATAACCTACTATAGAATTTTATAAGATCATAGATTTTTTCCACCTTAGATGGTTTCTTAGGGTATAACCAGGTTGTGGTAAAATAATCTGAGAGACCCAAGATTGCATTTACAATGCCTTGGGGAACTTATGTCTATATGAGGATGCCTTTTAGGTTAATGAATGTTGGTGTAACATTTTAGAGAGCTATGGATGTTACTTTTGTATGGATGATTAACAAGTTTATTTCTATGGCTTAGGATGACATTATACTATACTCCAAAAATAGAAAAGAACATTTGGAGTATCTAGAGAAAGTGTTCCTTAGATGCAAGGAATTTGGTATTTCCATTAATCTTAATAAATGTCACTTAAGAGTACAAAAGTCTAAGTTGTTGGGACATATAGTGTCTAAATATGGTGTCATGATAGATCTAGAGAGATTGGAAGCCATTGACATAGTGTTTATTCTATAGTCCAAGAAGGGAATTCAATCCTTCTTCAGACAAATCAACTTCTTTAGAAGGTTTATGTCTAACTTTGTATAAATTACTCTACCTATCTCTTCTATGTTAAATAAAGACCAAACAATCAAGTGGGAGGTGAAGGCCATATGATCTTTCAGTGACATCAAAAGAGCCTTAAAGTCTACCCCTATCTTAGCCAATCTTGATTACACAAGGGATTTTCAAATATTCTCTTTTACATCATAGAATA
The DNA here is from genome assembly GCA_037957365.1 of Torreya grandis. Lineage (NCBI taxonomy): Eukaryota > Viridiplantae > Streptophyta > Pinopsida > Cupressales > Taxaceae > Torreya > Torreya grandis. Next base: position 44,821 of record JARHVA010011401.1, on the reverse strand, counting down.
TATTAGCTGTTACTCTATTGCAAGAGAATGATGATGGCCAGGAATATCCCATAGCTTTTTTGGCACCAAGATCAATAACAATAATTCAAAATTTACATTATAGATATAATTTTCAATATAAAAGTATAACTATATTATTTTGAGATAAATTTTACAAAGAGAGGTGAAGCTTAAAAATCTTCACGAGTGGTTATGAGGAGAAAACCAATTTTCCCATGTAGTTGACTTATTTACTAACAAACAAACTAAAAAAAATATTAAAATAACTTTGGATCATTAAATATAATCCAACAAACTCCCCCCTTATCTAAAGGGGTGTAACAGATGAATGAACTAGAGTAGTGACTCTGAATTCATCAAAGAAACCCTATCATAACTGGAAGTGGTCTATTACACTGACTAAAAACTATGTCACTCCATAAATAAACCCACCCCTATGAGTTTTGGAAAAAATGGCCAATGAACATGATCAAGGCCTACTCATCCCTAGTGATCAATGTACTAGGAACATGATCAAGCATATCCAACTGCATCGACCCATATATGATCCCACACAAGAACCCATCCAAGTGATAACCTTATACTTTTTGTGTCACATCCCCTAATGCCTAATACATTCTAATGACCTTTGCTTAACATTACTATTATTAGTAACCCTATCAATTGTCACTGATGATTGATCAAAGTCCAACCAATGTTTAAATCTTCTCCCCCTATCAGGAAAGATGTGAGAAGTTGTACATTAAGAGAAACAAAAATAAATAACTTTTTTTTGTTCCATGTCATGAATATCAGATATAGAAAAGCCAAAAATGAAACTAAAAGCATGAACACAATCTAAAATTTGTCACTCAATCATTGAACCCATACTCTGGGTGAATAACTAATTAGATATGGTAATTTTGCTCTAACCTCCAAGGGATCCTCTGAACTCTAGTTTTTACTTAGATGGTGTCAATCAAAAGGATACTAAGACTTGTAATAGATGGAATTATTTCTAATAGAATAACCATGAAGTAATATTATGAAATTTTTTATTTTGAAGCTATCATATTCAACTAAAAATACACCTTTATAAATTAGCTTCATTATGGTTGGTGTAGAAAACATATATAGACAATTGAAATTACAAAATTAACCATTCTAGTGTGTCGAGAATGTTTAAAAATGAATTTCCTAGTCACATGACCGCTTTTAGACAAAATGGTGAGAGGTCATAAAAGGTTATAACCAATATTGTAGCTTACACCCTTATATCACCAATTCTCTTTACAAAGTCTTCAAAAATGGAATATTCCCTTTTTAAAACGGAATATTCTAAAAAAATGCAAATGAAACTTCATACCGTGACCTTCTATTATGCAAGTGACTAACAAAATTCATATATCCAACTTGCTTGCAAGCTTGGTTGAGATACATAAGGGAGACGTTTGTTATATTATTTAATTTTAAGTTGGGAAAATTATATATATTTATAGGTGAAAAATGTTCACCATGGTAAAAAAAGTTACCCTCTTCTTTAGTTTTCCTTTACTGCTTCCTTTGTTTAATGTGGAGCCTTAAATTAATTAAAACCTTAATTAAGCATACTATGTCAAAGTATAACTATTGCACCATTATTAAATTTGGATATTTATACCTAGTATTTAGTCTTGGATTCATGAAGAATTGAATTTGAATTTATCCATGTCCTTAAATAAAAATTTGATCTATTATGCCATTCCTTTTTAATGGCACCATTTTTTGTCAGTCAGCCACATCGTCTAGCAATGGTAATCCTCATCTCCAAGAGAGATGATGTTGTAATTTATTAATCCTTGCTTATCATAGCCCAAATATCTGGGATGATTATTAGAATAAATGAAATCAAATACCATAGAAGGATAGAATAAAACCATAATGTCATAGATAGCAAGTTGTAGCATCTTTAGTGTCATTTCTACCTTTGCACTATTGAAACAAATTTTCTTGATAGAAAAAGACAATAAAGAAAGCCATCATACTAGAAAAAGGATATCCCTGTACATAATTTTGAACATTATCATGATTGAATATTTCAAAATAATGCTTCTACTATGATTACTTCTCTTCTCTTTATTCTCAGCACACACAAAAAAATTGTGTTACAGATGCTATAGGGATCATCATACAATGACAAATGTCAAGAAACTAGTGTAATTGAAATACTGTTTTCTTATCTCTGAGTTTTATTACTTACAACACAATCCAAAATTTTAAAAAACTTTAGCAAGGTTGTTGGAAGTTTTACAATGGTTGTGTGTAGGATTTGAAAGTTGTACTATTGAACATTGGTAAAATAATTGATCTCTCTCCTCCACATGGTTATTCAAATCTCGAGTCCTCTTCAAAAATACAAAGTTCTAATACCATTATTGGCACCAAGACCAAGAATAATAATTTATAAATTACATTATGGATATAATTTTCAACATAAAAATATAACTATATTATTTTGAGATACATTTTAAAAATAGGGGTGAAGCTTAAAAAGATTCATGAGTGGTTACAAGGAGTAAACCAATTTTATCATGTAACTAATGTATTTACTAACAAGCAAACTACCTAAAATATTAAAATAACTTTGGATCATTAAAACTAATCCAAAAATCTTTATTTACCAAAGTTATGTAGGGATTTGAACTGAATTATACTATCATGGAAAACAAGCTTTCACCCTCTTTAAAGTTTTTATTTGTTGCTTATGTCTCACATATAATGGTCAAATACATATTAACATAGATTGAAGTATCAAGCAAAACATGATAATGGGTCAACAAGTTGAAATAAAATGACATGGAGATCCAAACCACCATGTTGGTGAGAGGGATGGGTTTACCCAAGCTCATGGTTGAGACTAATTTGTAAGTCATTGAGGTAAACACTACAATTTATAATAACAATGATTCTTTGAATCAAATTAGCATATCTCCATGATATATGGACATTGTTTATTACTTGTAAAGTTTGAATTATCCCCTTAACTTGGATAATAATCAAATGAGAACTCTTAAACTTATATCCCAAAAGTATGTCTTGACTTAAAATGGAATGGCATGGAAGAATACAGATGGGGTTCTCTTAAGATGCCTAGTAAAGGAATAAACTATTGATGTAATTGAAGACTTCCATAGTGGACTATGGCATGATCACTTTGCACCTAAATTCATAGCTCATAATATTATGAGAGTTGGTTATTGGTGGCCATCGCTATTCAAGGATGTTGTATAGAAAGTTAGAAAATGTGAGAAATGTTAACACTTTACAAGATTTATCTCCCCATGCAACCTATAATGATTCAAGGCCCATTTAGACAATGGGGAGTGTATTTTGTTTGGGATATCATTGATACATCAAGCACTAGACATAAGTTGATATTGGTTGCAACTAACTACTTCATGAATTGGGTTGAGGTGGTCCCTACAAAGAAGGCCACACACTAGGTGATTATGGAATTTTTATTGAATCAAATTATTTATAGATTTGGTGTGCCTATCAAGGTAATTGATGATAATTCCAAAAAATTCATAGATAAGCCTTTAGTGGCATTATTCAAATAATATGGGATCACATTGACTTATGCTTCTAATTACAACCCTTATGGGAATGGGCAAGCAGAATCCAGTAATAAAAACTTGCTCAAAATCATTATAAGAACTTTGGAAGCTAACAAAAAGAAGTGGAGTGAATAGCTAAATTTTGCCTTGTGTGTTGATAGGATCACACCTAAAAGAGCTATAGGTAAAATGCCTTTTAAGCTTGTTTATGGTGCTCAATCTATTTTACCTATTTCACCTATAGTTTCCAACCTATCAGTTCATGCAATAGCTAGAAGAAGATGATGAAATTAACCACTATGAAAGAAGAATGAACTAGATTGTTGAGCTTGATGAAACTATAAAATAATCTCATGAGAGGCACCTAAAGTTCAAGGAAATACTCAAAATAATATTCAATAGAAATGTTGCTCCAATAAATTTTTAGGTTGGATATATAGCTTTACTATGAGACAATAGACATGAGGAGAAAGTAAAGCATGGAAAATTTGATGCTTTGTGGATGGGCCATTATTTTATTGACTACATAATTGGGGAACACACATTCTTATTTAGAGATTTGTATGGTGAGATACTGGAACTACCAGTTAATGGTATACATTTGAAGCAATTTCTTGACTAAGTCCATATTTGTGTAAAGTAATTTATTGTGTATAGTTTTATTTTTTTCCCTTCTACATTAGGATTGTTTGTATAGTTCTGTTTGGTATTTTTTATCGTGTGTTCAATCTCTAATCCTCCTAGTTTATTTTTTGTTCTTTTCCCTTTTCTAATTAAGTTTTCATGGGTGTTTATTTATGCACCCACAAGGGTTGTACATCCCTCAGTAAGAGCCAATGTTAATGTCCAAATCTAAGCTGGTTAATTTGGGTCCTTTTCCCAAAAGGTGAATACCTAGAAGGTTTAAATTTTCATCCTCTAAAATAAATTTGTGATATTTGTTCATCCTAAGTAAAATAATGCTCTTGTTGTTGTTTTTTGAAAACCTTGTGAAATTTTACTTTGACTAATATTTAATGTTTTCATGTTTTAGGTGTGTTTTAGTTGTAAGGTCCATGGTGTCAAAATGCCAAGAAGTTTTAGAAAGTGACTAAGTGTTGAAAATATTAAATCAAAGGAGCTTTTAATAGGGTTTTGGTGGGAAATCTTGGGGACTTTTAGTGGAAATGCATTACTCTAAAACACATTTTTAGCTTGCAAGCTTGAATATTGCAAAAGGGTACTTGAGGTCCACAATTAAAGGGTTGGAAGAGATTCTAAAGGGAATTGTAATGTCAAATTACAAACTTGTAATTTGTAAATTATATTTAAAAATAAAAAACCATAATGTTTCCAAAGATACAAAGTTTACCATAGAAATATTATATGGAGAAGTAAATATAAAATACAAGTTTTAAAATTGTAAATTACATTTTCCAAATCCAATTCTGAAGCCCACAGTCAACTAGTTGTCAAAGGGAGATGTTAGTATAAATGTGAATGACATATATTATAATAGAAATAAAAATGTTACCTTGTAATATTTGAATTAAAAATTGTTTAGTGCAACAGAAAATCGACTACCCATGTTAAAGGTTTTTAATCCATCTTTTGTCTTATACCCACATGGAAGGTCTAAAATCCAAATACTATGAAGTTTTTCAAATAATCAAATTAATTCCCACATAGAGGTCCATGTATGAGTAAGTGAAAGACTTAAATGAAAAGTGGTCAATGGAATTTTTAAAGGGAGATGAAACTTTTCATAGTACAAGTTGTAATATACAAGGAAATGTCTAAAGCTAGACAAGGATATAAAAGCAAATGACAATTTTTAAAATTGTAAATTTTAACATGCAAGACAAATCCCAAAAGCCATAGACATGTAAAGTGCATTAAATTTTAAAAATAAAGTTAAATTTATAATGAGGATTACAATTCTCCAACATAACTCATTTATGAAAATTCATTATGAAAATATAAGTCTATGTGGGGGATTCTGTAGCTATGTGGAAAATATGAAAGGACACAATGAGTTTTTCAAAGAAGCATCAATTTAAATGACATGCCCACACCAAAGTTATATGGAAAATTTAAATATGAAATGTTGTGGGTCAAAATCTTGCATGTTAGAGGCAAAGGTCCATAGTGGAGAACCCAATAGACATTCTAAGTAGGAAAACAAAGTCAACGTGCAGGTTTGCACTTGTAATTTTCAAATTGCACTTGAGACTTTGAAACCCACAATAAAGGGTAGTCCACATGGAAATTATCAAAAAGGGAGTCATTATAAATACTATATGGAGATACAAGTTTGTTTTTCAATTTTAAATTTGTAAAATGCAAGCCAATCTCCCAAGTCCATAATGGGAATATCCAGTAGAAAAATAACAATTAAATTCAAGTTTTTTTTAATTAAAAATTGTATTTTAAATTTTAAGCTCCAAATCCACTAACGAAAAAAAAGTGCATGAAGGTTTAAAATTTACACTAGGGGAAAAAGGGGAAGTGGCACATGTCATCATTTGTTAAGAGGTGACTTGAAAATAGGGGAGCATGTCAAATGTTATTTTGATGGAGTAACATCCCTACCTTACTCAAGAGCTTTATAAATATTTAGAAGAATCAAAGGACGTGTTTCCTATTAGAACAAAAAGCACATTTCCTAAAGATAATGAAGAAATAAATAAAATACTATTTGATTTTTTATACTATTATACTGAATCTAATTTATTTCAATGTCCAACAACAAAACAAATATGTAACATTCTCTATAATTTCAGGACCTACTCCAATGTCAAGTCCCAACTAGGAGCAATTTTTACCTTGTAGAAGTTATATTGAATATGACCCATTTAAACATCCAACAAACAATAGCCAAACTACCATTTTAAATTATTTCTACCTTTTCAAGTCTAAATCCAATGCCAAGTCTAGATTAAGATAAATTTAAACTTCCATGGCATTTCTCAAATGGTCTATTTTGGATTGTTTTATCCTTTGGATCATTTCTTACATCATTGAAATCAGAGGAGGTTGATCATTTGATACGGTAGATGGTGGTTGAGAAGTTTCTTAGTAGATCATGGAGTACCCCTAATAATTTTTATGTACACTACCATCTTATATAATGCATGTGATAGTGTGCCTATTGGAATTCATAGAAGACTTTATATCCTTCAGGATTTAAGAGATTCATCCAAATTGAGGGTGATTAATGTGATTAGGGACTCCATTTATTCTCTGAGAGATTCACATGATATGCATAAGATCCCACCCCAGCATATTCTATCTGCATTTATCCCTATCATTATGATAGTAGAGCTTTACTTCTTTGATCATAGTGTGGTAGATGAAATAACTCAATAGAAAGAGTTCCATTTGAGAAATGCATCATCCTACCGCTATGAATTTTGTCAGGAATCATGGTCTTTATCTGTAGATTGATGGGAATTTCCTCCATATAATGGAGTATTTCCACTATCTCCCATGCATACAGATATCCTTTCAACTCTAAATGATAGATAATATGCAAAAAATTATTAGCAAGTCCCATGAAAAGTGTTAAGCAACCTACTATTTTGATGGCAATATGCAACGAGGGAAAAAATTGTTAGTAGAGGTAAAGGGAAAATATTATTTAATATCATTTTCTAGTATTTGTAATAAAAAGTATAAAATAGGTGTCTAAAATAAGTCAAAGAATATTTAGAGATGAAGAGTCATAGAGGAAATTGAAGAGTCATGTGGAACGTTTTATAAGCAATTATATGGGAAATTAGAATGTAGACCCTTTTGAGTAAATGGAAAATATAATTTGTGTCTCATTTTTTCTTCTCTTTATTTGACTTTGTTATTTCCCATCATTAATAGTTTCCTTGTAAATCTTTGATTATTATATTCTTGCCACTATTCTACTACTAACAATGGTTTGGTTGTTGTTCAAGCCAATTCTCTCCTTGCCTTATTCGAGTCAAAGTTTGGTTGGTTTTTTGTGATATTAATCAAAGATATTTTTATATAGTTATCATATGTCTTAATAAGTGGAGATTACTAGTATATTAGGTGACTGGGTGGTAGAATATCTCTATTATCTAGTTACTTTATGTGTGGCTGCATGATTTGATCATGACCTATTTACATCTTTGCCTACATAGTTTGTGTGTATATGGTAGATAGTTTGTCTCATTAGTTATTTTTTTCATATAAGCTTTGTTCAAATATCTCATCTCTATGCATGATTATATATGTGAAATCATTATCGTTTGGCCACAAAATTAATATTTTTTTATGAATAATGTTGTTTTATTACTTTTCAGATGTGATGGAGAATATAAGAGCTTTGGAGTATGTTGTAAAAATATTCTATGTATGTAGGGCTGATTTATTACATGCATGGAGGAGTGTCCTAAAAACATTATGGTTAGAGTGAAGCATTTGACCAAAAGGCACTATCAATCCTATCACAAAATGAAGAGACCTTGGTGTAGAAGGTAGAACGACAAGAGAATACAGAGAAAGAGTATCATGGAGAAACACATGGGATCACCTAGATAATATTTAGCATGCAATCATGGAGAAGACAAATTTGTTTCTATGATGATCATAACTACCAAACATAAAAGGAAGGATGTGCATAAAGAATGGGTGTGATCTTTGATAGATTTTTCATTAAGATGAAACTATACTTAAAAGAGAATATGTAGAACGGTGTAGTGGTGAGATACGTTGGGAAGGTGGAGTATATAATGTTGTCAGTGCATGTTGTTTGGTGGTGGTGCTCTTAAGAGTTAAACATGCTATAAAATTTTCAAATATGTTTTTGATTATTTATGTTTTTACTTGATCCACTAACATGCATGAAGACGGTAGAGAAGACTTACTAAAATTCTTTGCATATATCATTAACCATTGCAAGTCATTCCATATCAATTTGAATGCAATATTGCATAATGATTTCTATTCTAATGGCTATTATTCTACCATTATTATCATTTTCTTCAAGCAATGAAAATATACATAAATAAGGTGAGTTTGACAACTATTATATCGATCTGGAGAATGCTCAGTGACTTATACTTGCTTCATGACACTTTGTGTTAGCTCTTCAACCTCCCACATGGAGTTATATGGTGCATAATACTTGGATTATTTTTAATATTTTTTATATTTAATCTTTCCCAAAATATATCTATTGTAAAAGGTTAGAACAAAGTAAAGTGTTTATAAGTTTTTAGAAATTATAAATGTAATCGAAGTTAGAGTTGTAGAAGTGGATGAGCTCTATCATGTGAGGCTATGGATAGTAGGAGTAGGTGTAGTTTAGGTTTTAAAATATATTTTTAATGGATTGGAGTTGTAAAAAATTAAATGTTTAGGGCCTTTTTGTCTCGATACGAGATACATTTTAAGCTGGGGAGAGTGTTAGTAGGGTTTTGTGTCTTGGGATGAGACACATTTTAAGTTAGGGTGAGTGTTAGTAGAGGTAGAGGGAAAAGATTATTAATATTATTTTATATTAATAAAAAGGAGAAAATATGTGTCAAGTCAAAGAGTCTTTAGAGAGGAAGATTCATACATAAAATTGAAGATTCATTTGGAATCTTTTATAAGTAATTGTATGAGAAAATAGAATGTAGACCATTTTGGGTAAATGGAAAATATCAGTTGGGTCTCATTTATTCTTCTCTTTATTTGTCTTTTTTATTTCCCATAATTAATAGTTTACTTTAAAATCTCTAATTATTATATTCTTTCCACTATTCTACTACTAAAAATAAGCATTGTATGAAGAACAAAGGAAACTTATCGAAAAATAGGCACATATGGCTCACTATGGGGATGAGTTGGCAAGAGATAAAAGGCATTCAGGAGTGTGTGAGATTAAAAGGGTGAAACAAACATTTCCATTGGAGATACAACATTCATTTACAATTACAAATTACAATATGTACTCCAAGGTCTAAAACCTGGAGGTCAAGACAAGGTCAAAGGCCCAAGTCTGACAGGGATTTTAAGGTGGAACTATGACATCAAATTTCAAATTGAAAATTACAATTTGAAAATATGTAGTAGAATTCTTGAATCTTACCAACATGTAAAGTTTTAGTTAAATCCCAGCAAACCAAAAAGTGCAAAATTGCAATTGGGTTCAAAAAACCTACCAAGGCAAAATGGAGGGAAAAGGTAGTTCACAGAGTGGTAACTCTAAAATAAATAAAAAATGTGAAAAGGGCATGGAAAAAGTCAATATAAAAAAGGTAAAAACTAATTTAAGTGTCATATGAAATATTTGACTAATGTCAAAGAGCTCCATGGATGATAAAATTGTTGTAAGGGTTTTGAGACCAAATTGGGCCATTGGAAGCATATTTTTCAAATGCCCATGGATCCCACACTACCTCTTTCATAGTTGAAGCATTATGATACCATCATGACAAATCTAGAGGCATTATTTTAGTTACACAAGGATGTGGGCATCCATCATCCACAAAATTCCAATTTTTAAAATGATTAGTGGGAGAGCAAGGCAAAATAGTTACATATGAAGACAAAATTAGTTTTTCTCTAAAAGAATGAATATTCTCCCTTAAGCCTAATTGCATCAATATTTATATCCAAAAAATTCAAATATCATTTGAAATATTCACCATTACATGGACAACCACTTACCAAAAATGATTTTCCTTGCAAAGTATGAGCTTCTAGGCATGATATAAGGCATCTTCTAGCTAGAGCGTATTCCCAAAATATTCAGGGTGAGAAATTTGTATAAGTAAAGAGGGTTTATCCTCTTTAAAATGTTGTTTATTTTCTTCTTAGGGTTTAATATTTTAAACTTTTTGAAAGCTACTATGTATTTTATCTCTCTTTTTAAGGTGATTGTAGTTGTATAGTCATTAGCAATCTCTGAGAGCATCTTTTGTATGTCTCCCCTATTTCAAGAGAAAATCCACCATGATTTTCACCATTTTTATGCATTATGAGCATTATTTACTTAGATATAATTTCAATTTAATGAAAACATTAGTGATTTTTATTGTGTCTTGTTAATGAAGTGTAATGCTACATTCTTCATACATTGTTTATTGGGTATTTAGCTTTATGTAGTCATTATGGGAATGAATCTAGATTATAAATTCCTTTTTGCATTGTGATTTGGGAATGTCGTGTTGATAGTATTTTAAGGACATCTTGGACTTATGAAGTTTATAGGAGAAGGTGCTTGACTTTTCACTTGCAATGTATGCTTTGGAGATTTAAGGTTCATTTGAATGTTTGCATTGGATTGACACCAATGAATGAAAACTATTCTTGATGGTTTTCTTTAACTTGATTATAGAATCTTTTGTATATTGGAATCATTAATATCATGGATGTTAGAAGGATTTCCTGTGTTGAAATCAACCATCACAACCCACTTTTATATCTATTTAGCTCATCCTACTTGATCTACCCCTACAAATAATACATGTTCTTGAATATTCTAAGTGTTATTTGTATGTAGATGCATGTATATTACAAATCTAAAATGTGTTTTTAATTTCTCTTTGAAGCCTAGCATTGTAATCTTCTATTTGGCCTCTAGTTTTAAATATTTTATTTATAAATGAAGGTTGCAATCACCATCTTATCTATATTTAGTATCTTGTGTTTGATCAGAGAGAATTTTACTAGTTTGTGTGACAACTCTTCCCAAGTGGACTATGCATGTTTGCTTATGCTTTGGTTAGATTTGTTTGTGACAATAATCCCCTTTGATATTGAACTGTAGTATCCCTCAATGTGTTCAAACTACCTCATAGGTCATCTCACCTTGGTTTAGGTAGATCTAGAAGTAGCAAGGAACCAAACATACCCTTTGTCAGTGTCTTCTAGTCATTTTATGTGTTCATTTCATCCAGATGTTAAACCCTTCTCTAACTATAATTACATAATTTAGGTTTATCATCTAAGTTTTCCATCTTCTCAAGTATGCAAATTTGAATCCTAGATGTGTATAACTGGGAACCAACACTCCTCATGCCATTAAATTTAGTTATCCCATAGCATCAATATATCCATAAAATAATTTTGTAAAATAATCAAACATGATTACAAAGTATATAATATAAAAATACCACTAACTCATAACATCTAATCATGTAAATTAAGAAACACAAATTGTCCCATAATCAACATATGTCATCAAGTTTAATAAAATATTATTTAATCAACTAATCAACTACAATAATCCATAGATTAAACAAGTTATTTAGTTTAGATAGAAATTGGGATGTGATATCCTTCCTTCCTAATGCTAGTCATCAATGACATTTATTCAAACATAATTTATGAATTTAACACATTGTTTAGAAAAAATAATATAATAAGGAGTAACAAATCAATCAAACAAATGTGGAAACAACCTGTAAAATTTATCATAGTCCTCCCAAGTGTCACTATCCTCAAATCATTGGTCACACATGAACTTGTACTGTGACACTTCCCTATTATGCAAACAAAGTTTACAAGTGTCAATTACTCTAATTAGTTCTACCATGACTGCCCTAATATCCAAAACCTATAAAGCATTCCAATCCAAAAACATGTGAAGGATCAATTATATACTTTTAAAGATAAGCCACATGGCATACATTATGTAAAAGTGATAGAGATTGTGTGAATCCAAGCCCATATGCTATATATTCGACCAATTCCAAAACCTCAAAGGGTTCCACATATCTCAATGAAATTTTCATCGACTTCTTAAATTTAATCAAGCATTTTTGAGTCTTAACATGCTTAAATACTTTATCACCTATAGAAAATTGCTTAGCTATTCTTTTAAGATTAGCATAACATTTATGTATATCATTAGACTCAGCTAACTTCTACCTAATTTTATTAGCTTGATCTTAATTTTTTAAAAGCATCTAATGTCTAAAGACTATCGTGTCATCTAACCTATCCCAATTGATTAGTGTTCTACAACTCCTATAAAAAATCTCAAATGGAACCATATTTATTGTTGATTAGTATGAGTTGTTTTATGAGATCTTAACTAATCAAAGACACTCTTCCTACTTATATTTATGATCCATACAATACATATAAAGCAGATCCTATAATATATGATTAACTCAATTTATCAATCCATCATTTTGTGGGTGATATGTAGTGTTGATGTTTAAATAAGTACCCAAGGTTGAATTCAAATTCAACCAAAATCTAGAAGTCATCTTTAGATCACAATCTAAAATGATCTTCTCTAAAAAATCATGTAACTGATACACTTCCTTTTTGAATATATTCACAAGTGTAAGTGTATCATCAGTCAAATTGATTGGTATAAAGTGATCTACCTTGCTTAGTTTGTCAACTAATACCAAGACCATGTCATCCCTATTTTATTATAAAAATAACCCTTGGATAGAGTCCATATTGATAACCTACAACTTCCGCTCAATTATGTCATGTGGATACAACAATCATATCAAATGCATATGTTTAGCTTTCACATGCTGACATTCTAAATAATGACACACAAAATCTATTGCATCTCTCTTGATTATTTTCTAGAAACAGAGTGATCTAATCTCAGCCATGGGCTTGGTTACCATTAGATGTCCTAAATATTAGGTATTGTGTAATTATTTTAACACTATGCTCCTAAAATTATTTATATTAGGTACATACATCCTACCATTGTACCATATAAGATCGTCATTCTTTATTTCGAATCCCTTATACTTAATATTATGAGTATTCTCAAACATGCTTTCTTGACCTAAATGTATAATTCATCTTAACCTTGGTGAGAATTTGATCACTTGATCTCTGAAACTACTCCTAATAGTAGCCATGTCTATTATGCAACTTCCACAAATTAGAGCATGAACTAATATATCCTCCTTACCTTTGATATAGTTAATATCAAAGTCATAGTTAGACAAGAAATCTAACCATTGCCTATGATGGTCATTTAGTTTTGATTGGGTAAAGTTGTACTTGAGTCCCAAGTTATCAATCTTAAGCTCAAATGGTTTTCCCAACAGATAATGCCTCTAAACCTACAAAGCATTCATAATTACCAAATGTTTTAGGTCATGAGGGGCATAATTGACCTCATAAGGCTTCAATTTCCTAAATTCAAAGGATACCACTAAACCATCTTGCATAATAAATCTTCCAAGTCCATCTTCATATACATCTATGATCACTAAAATTTGACCATTAGGATTAAGAACTCTTAACACTAGAATTAAAGTAAGCCTCCATTTCAACTCATTACAAGATAACTCACACTTATTTGACCAGATGAAACTCTAATTCTTTTTCTAAAGAGGAGATGTAGCCAGATTAACTATCTTATAAAAAATTGGAATGAATTTCCCATAATAACCCACTCATCTCATGAACCTCATGTACATTATTGGGTGTCAAACACTCTATGATGGCACTTATCTTTATTTGATCTAATGAAATACCATTCATTGAGATGATAATATGTCTTAGATACTGTAGTTTCTTTTAGAAAATTCACACTTAAACAACTTGCCATATTATTTATGCTTTTACAAATGTTGTAAAACCAATTCCAGATGGTGTAAGTGATCTTCCCCATCCTTAGAATAAATGAGGATATCATCAAGATATACCAACACAAAGCAATTTATGTAATCTCTCAACATACTATTCATAAGACTCATGAATATTTTTAGATCATTCATCAATCCAAATGGTAATACTATGAACTCAGAGTACCCATATCTAGTCTTGAACTCTATTTTTGGGATATCCTCTTCATGGATCCTCAAATGGTGATACCCTTATCTAAGATCAATCTTATAAAATATTGTGTCTCCTCACATTTGATCAAATAAATCATCAATGCATGGCAATGGATATTTATTTTTGATCATGTGAAGAGCATTATCCTTCTTCTTAACAAAGCTAGTTAGATCACCCCATGGTGACACACTCACTCGAATCAAAAATTTTGACAATAAATCTTAGATTTATGCCTTTAACTCAACCGATTCAATGGTTATCATCATGTACGGTACCTTGAATTATAGTTCTAATCTAGGTATGATATAAATTGTGAAATCAAACTTATTCTTAGGTGGAAATACTAGTAATTCTTCCAAAAACACATCATGAAAGTTTCTCAAAAAAGGATAATCTTCAATAGATGGTTCCTTATATTCTTCTATTTCATATATCATAATAATAAATTCTTGGCATCCCTTCATTTGAGATGTCTTGTGTTGAGTTTTAGAAATATACCCCAGTTTCAACTCCCTTCTCTCACCCTAAAGTTGTGTCTAATTTTCAAATTCATCTTGACACTCAACCTTCTTCAGAAAATAGTCAACCTTGGATTGATGCTTCACAATCCAATTGAATCCTAGGATCACATCATATGATCCTAATAGTGTTGCATAAAGATCTACTACTATAGTAAACTCATGAAATCTATTCTTTACTTCAACTAGACATTTATCAAATTTGACCTTTGACTCATTCCCATATTGTACCAACCATGAATTTACCACTACTCCAATCTTTATAGATAATTTGATAAGGAATCTATGAGTAATGAAATATTTTTTAGCTCTCATATCAATTAAAATAGAATGCAAATAATTGAATAAAATACTTGATAGATATATGAGTAAAGCTTGATACTTAGCCTATTTATTATCAATAGCTACATGAATCCACTGAAATGTACCTTGATTATAAGTTGATCCCTTTTTCTTTGATTTATCTTGAGGACATTCTTGAGCAAAGTGATCACCTCCATAAATGAACCAACCTCCAACTTGTCCTTTCTTCTCAATCTTTTGGATTCCCATGAAACCACCCTTAAACCCATTACCAAGCTTATTGTTCCCCAAACCACTATTGAACTTGGCATTCTGATTCCTACTTGGAATATCCACTCCTCTACTTTCAATTCTTCATCTTGAAAGTTGGCTTAGAACTTAAAATTTTTTTATTAAACTTATCTCTAAATTGGACAAGAGATTTTAGTATATTTTCCTTTTTAACCACATTGTCAAACACCTGATCCATGGTAGAAGGACCATGCATATCTACTTGACTACCTATTTGGATTTTAAATCCCATGATGAATTTCTTGATTCTAAACCTCTCATCTAATTGATACTAAGGTACATACTTAATAAGATTGATGAATTACTCCCAATATATATTCAATAAAAAATCCCCTTGCTTAAGATTCTAGAAATTTGTAAGATTTTGGTCTAAGTATAGTTGTGGAAGTTATCATGATATAAATAGTGTCAAAAATTGTTCCCATGTGATGGTGTTTAATTTGAGGTTCATCTCAATCTTCTTGTTTGGCCACAAAGTTTATATGCCACCAACAAGTTGATAATCTCACTAGACTACTTTCATAACTTTAGAATAATTTCAAATCTTGAAGCACTTCTCCATTTTTGTTAGCCATGCTTTAGTTCCATCCCTTAATATAGTTCTATTGAACTTAGGTGGATTATCCTTTTTGATGTTACATGTTAACTCTAAAGCTACTTTAGCTATCACATCCTATTTCACCTCCTCATATCTACGCTATTGAAGACATTTCTAATCATTATGATACTATTCATATTCTTTCTAATCATTCTCCTCTTTATGGCCATGCACTTCCTATTCTAGGGCCATGTTTCAGTTCCTCATCTCTTGCATGGTTACAAGGATTTGGTCTAACTTCATAGTGTGTTCAATTACAAACCAGTTTGGATCCACAGGGGGTTTGTTATTTGGTGTAACTTAACCTCTTGGTCTAGCATGAACCATTTTTCTTCTTATATATAGAGAATAAGTTTTATGTTAGCACACACATTAAGTCTTAGTGTTTGAGCCTCAGTTATGATACTACAATATAACAACCCCACTAGGTTTTACTATAATATTGCAATAATTTTTATAAAAAAAATACACATACTCAACATACAAATTTCACCACATGAAATCCTAACTAGTGATATTTAACAAAATTTATTAATTTAGTTAACCATCAAGGTTATAGCTAGTCCACTTAGCTAATAATCACCATGAACAAATATATAAACCATGAACAATACTCACTAACCATAATTATTGAATTTCAACATAAATAATATAGTATAAGTTTAGCCATAGTTCATATAATATTATAACCTCTATTGTAGGAAGAACAATGCATAAATATTACTATTTTAGTAATACATAAAATATCTCAAATGATAAAACATGATACAAATCTCCTCTGAACAAAGTCTCCATGACTCAAGTATCAATATGTAATCTCAAGTGAAGTCTCAAGGATAGTACTCTAGCTTGGAGGGAGAGCATCATCCGAGTGCTTTTACACACCAATCATAGACCATAGATCCCTTGTACTATCTCCTAAATAAGGGGATGTCCCTCACTTCACAGATGGGTAGATAATGATAGTGTAAGAATCTATATTAAAAAATTAAAACCCTTGTGTCAAAGATATCTAATACATAATGTGTACATAGAGAAATTCATTTCAATATGATATCACACAAATATGAAAACTATATCAATATATGAAATGATAATGTTTATCAAAACATTATTTTGGCTGAAATTTTTAATAATAAATGATCTCTAGGGTCAGTCAAATTCATGCACACCACTTGATATGATTATTCCTTATCTTACATTGATGGCATTAATTAAGCTAGTGGAATATATCCAATACTTAATTAGTGTCATGAATGCGAGATTCGGTAAAATAAATAATAACATAAAAAAAAAAAAATTATCTCTTCATATTTAATTTTAGCTTATCAAAAATACCTAAAATATATAAATATAACAAACTTTCATTTAATCCATCAAATGAAGTGAATGGAATCTAAGAATCTAATTTATTATAAATAATAAATAAAATAAAATACTAGTCCTCAATATAACACACCATCTGAGCAATGAATATTTAGATTTCTAGTTTGTTTATCCATTAAGCAACTTATAATATTATATCCCTGGTTAATAAATTGTTCATATTCCACATATAACAACAACTAGTCCATAAATACAATGAATGCTTTATATTTAAACATTATATTTTTTTTATAAACACCAAATATAATCAATCATCCATTATTCACTGTTATACTCATATAAGTTTGATAGTTGATTACAAGGTATGTATATATACTCATAGATATGTATATAGTCACAATTAAGTTTTTCAATTCATCAAACGTGTGTGTGTGTGTGTGTGTGTGTGTGTCTGTGTGTGTGTGTGTGTGTGTGTGTGTGTGTGTGTGTGTGTGTGTGTGTGTGTGTGTGTGTGTGTGTGTGTGTGTGTGTGTGATTATATTATTTTATATAGAATTATAATTAACCAAATATAATTCTAATTCTATATAAAATAATATAATCACACACACACACACACACACACACACACACACACACACACACACACACACACACACACACACACACACACACACACACACACACACACACACACACACACACACACACACACACACACACACACACACCCACGCGCACGCGCGCGTGCGCGCATGCATGCATACATACATATTTTGTATCACTAGAAAACCCAAATTATTATCCCCAAAAGAATGAATTGTTTAATAGTTGAATAATCATACAAACATACACAATTGAGTCTATTTTTAAAATGCTCCATAAATATCTCAACCGAACTATATATATACCCAACAGAGTAAAAATCCATTTTGAATAGTGAATTCAAATTTGTAAGGAAGGATAGGATAGTTTATATATATATATATATATATATATATATATATATATATATATATATATATATATAACAACTTGGTTCAATATAAATATCTCAACTAAATTATATATATACCCAGCAAAGTAAAAATCCATTTTAAAGAGTGAATTTGAATTGCTAAGGATAGGACAGTTTATAAAGCTTCTTAATATCATGGCCAAGACCGACTATTTATCCCTAACCTTCCTAGGTTACCCTAGGTTAGATATAGGGTTTTGTGGAGGCTAATCCCTCCACAAGGCCCTATACACATCCCATTGTAAATTTCCAAAACCATAAACAATAGAATAACTGGTAAACTAATAAATTTAAAAATGCCTTCATAAAAGATATCACACACACAATATTTAAATTATAAAACTGACTTGATAAAATGTATGATTGATGAAGAATGTCAATCCAAAATCTGAGCCTATTACTTCTTTTTCCTCTTCTCTATCTTATGTCTTTTCCTCTTAGAATGTTGTGAGCCATCCCTCATTCACAGTCACACTATATTTTCTATTCATCCTCTAATTTTACTCCACTAATCCATCTTCTTCATCTGATTAAAATCTTTCCACTTTTTTATGCCTAGATAGATTAACCAAATCATAATTTGCCTCCATGCATATGCAACAAAACCCCATAATTTCTTCCCAAAATAATGCTTAACTGAGTCAATAAACTATTAGTTTTCCTAATCATTCTCGATGACTCTAACAATCCCTAATTAATCATATATTAATCCTTTATGAAATCTTCATGGCAATGATCAATCCATCATTGACCACCTCATTTAGTTAAGCAACAAGCTTATGCTATATTCCATGTAAGACTTTAAACTAGTCATTATCCAATGTATTTCCCATGTAAGGACTAATACAATGAAATCATATAACTTTGGCAATGCAACTATGCATAATAAGACTTAGAGTTTATGTTAAATTCTATCCACTAACATATATAATAATTACCATGATTTCTAAAATCATTCAATAATTAACATTAATGTGTGTGTGTGTGTGTGTGTGTGTGTGTGTGTGTGTGTGTGTGTGTGTGTGTGTGTGTGTGTGTGTGTGTACACACTTAAAACAACTAGTTAATCTAATATAATATATTTAAAAATAATGTTATTATATTTTGGCTTTATAATATAATTATCATGATAATAATCTTTAATTATTATTATCTAAATATTATATCTCAAATAACAATTATGAAATCTGTCAAAACATCATAATGCTTTACTATCCTTCCAAACATAGTAAGGTAATGCTATAAGTAAACACGAACAAATTCTTTCATTTATCCAAATAAGTTGAGCTACATAAGATCACAAAAACACAATAAAATTAATCAAACAATCAACATGATCATCAAAATCAACCAAGATTATACCAAAAAGCATATTAACAATCATCTAAATAAAAATTACATAAAACATGCTATGCTATCCATATCAAACAATTACAAAACATGATATACTAAATGGTGTGTGCAAGGGTTTCTAGATTCTCTATATATCGACCCCCAATGTCTCCATCTAACCACCCTCTTTGATGATACTCTCCTCTGGCATGATCTAAAGGAAGAATTTGTCATGTAACCACCTCATGCCAATGAATGTCATTAGCCCAAAACATCATTATATGCATAAAATAATTCTATATAATAATCAAACATGATTAAAAAATATAGAATAGAAATGTACCACTAACTCATAGCATCTAATCATGTAATTTAAGAAACGTGAACTCTCCCATAATCAACATATATCATCAATTTTAATTAGATATTAGTTCATCAACTACAATAATCCATGGATTAAACAAGTTATTTATCTTAGAGAGAAATAGGAATATGACAAGACTAAAAGAAATAAGTATCTGAATCAATTGGCTTATAATCCTAATTATTTTTTATTCCTTTGTATTATCATTAAATCCATATTATTATTATTATTATTATTATTATTATTATTATTATTATTATTATTATTATTATTCTTATTATTATTATTATTATTATTATTATTATTATTATTATTATTATTATTATTATTATTATTATTATTATTTCCTCCATTACCTCCATTTGTGTTACTCCATGCTTCCACATCATCCATGAACTAGGGTTTGATGTATAATGGATTTAAGATGTGTGTCAAGTTACATTTATCTTAATTCACCATAATTTCCTACTCAAATTTCAAATCCATGGTTTTATCTTAATAGACCTCATCCTCATCTATGAACTTATTATGATTTGTATTTTATTTTTCCTTAGGTAGATTGTCTCCTTATCTACCTTATTCAACTTTATTCTTTGATGTGTGATTCTATACAACCATTCCTGCACTCTCTCTATGTAATTCACAATCATTATGTATGGAATCACAACCTAGGATTTATCCTTCTTATTATGTTCATTTATTTTTACTAATGCATAATTATCCATTAAAAATACTATGGAATACCCCTTTATACTTCCATATTTTTTTTACGCTCTATTCTCTTTCCAAAAAGTGTAGTCCACATTGTTAAACTAGTTCAAAAAAAAAATACTCTACATTTTATTAAATTAGTTTGTGCATTGATGCACAACATAATTTTATTCTCTTTAATTCATCTCCTTCAATATCTCAAATTATTGACCTTTACAAATGTCTAATTCTTCTATTAACATCAAAATCAGATACATTATCCACAAAAAGTTTTCTTTTTAGAAAATTTAAAATTTACCTCTCTTGGTTAACCTTTAAGAAAAATAAATGTTAGTATTGGATGTGACTCTCCATTATGATATAGTAGTTAACATTAAACTTATCAAATTCATATCTACACATGTAGACAATATTGATATCTATTCAAGTCCATCATGTATCCTGCTAAGTGTAAAATCAAATATGATACGACCTCATTAATCTAATACTTTTCCAAAAACATCACATACATGTATTTCTAATCATTATCCAACCCTGTAATTTGTATAATACATGTTTTATAAACCTTCATACTTCTACAAGTGAATTATTTTTTATCTTGGTGTGTTTTCAATATTATATATTTCATATATTTATTTACCTTTCCCATATATAATAACCCCCATAGTTTGTGGATACTAACATTCCTTAAATGGGTTTTATTAGTGAGTTAGAGTCACAAATACATTTTATTTATTTTCCACTTTATTATTTGGAAACTTTGATGGATTTTGGTAATTATTTTTGTTTTAGGCATTTGGACATGTCATCTTCCTATACTATACTTGAAACTATAGGTAATTTCTTCTTTTAAAACACTTCTAAAAACTTCCTAATACCAATAAATAATATACTCTATTATTAAAAATGCCTTTATTGATAAATCTTAAATATGCTCTTTCACACTACACTAACCTTTACACTCTAATGGAATTGTATATTTCTCACAATGCATAACTCTAACTCCTATAACCTGACTTGGTTTGATGCCATAGTTATCATTTTTGCACTTAAAATATTAGAGCTTTTGATATCATAATTTTGAAATTAATTCTAAAATTTAATCCTCCTTTTATATACTTTTTTTTAAATTTAAAAGTGCACTTTATTATATAGGAAAAACTTTACAAAATAAAATATAGCTAGTCATACAAAAAAGTGAGTGGAAAAGTCACACCCCAAAACCACACTAGTCTAAACAAGCCCCAAAAAAGAAATAAAAGCATCTAGAAGACCATACCCGCTAGAAAGTATAACATGTGTGCAGTAATAAACAAAAAGGGTCAAAGCACAACCTAAAAAATTGATCCTTAAGTAGAAGTAGTGAACATGGTAGTAGGTGGCAAAGGCAACGAAGGGTCCTGAGGCTTCCCTCCCCACCCCCTATCAGTTGGGGGATCTTCATTCAAGGTAAGAGACTCCAACCCATCATTATATTACTCTTGAGTTTTTTGAATCTATTCAATATTTTTTCGAGGTAGATAAATGGAAAGCATTAGGCACATAAACTTGTCATGTTGAATAACCACCTAGCCTTCTCAACTGACACTATCATGATGAGATGAACCATATCAAGGAGATGGCCAATGAGAGTGAGGAGAAGAGTTCCTCTAACTTTGGGACCTATGTCTTTAGGACCATGAACATAAAAATGTACCACCATATCCTTTAGGTGTGTGATTGGGTGGCTCTTGACTGATAACACAAGGGGCATTACCCTAGTGATCCAACAGCTCTTCTAAGTGGTGAAGTTCCAAAAACTTTCTCTGTCTAGATTTGGATATGAAGGGTAACATTAGAGATCACATTAATTTTATTATAAATTGAAAAACTAATTTCCATAGATTCATGATTAAAACAAGCTTTGTTTCTAGACTTCTAGATCTGAAATAAAGTATTAGTGTGAAAAATCTACCAATTTTTTTTGTATCTTGTAGGAAGCAAGGTCAAGTCCCCCAAGAGAGATATTTTTTAGGTGAACATTTTGGGCCTAAAGGGTTTAAAAATATATTGAATCCATCTCTAAGTAGACTGAGCATGGGCACAAAACCAAAAAAAGTGCTTAGTGATTTCTTGGTGATGACAAGCATGGCAATTGTGATTAGGAAACCCCATCTGCTTGAGCCAGTCTTGAACAAGGAGCCTATGATACATAATGCACTAGATAAAGTGAGATTTTTTAGGGTCCAATAGAGCCCCCAAAATATTATTGAATCTCCTTAGCTAGACATGGTGAAGAGACTTAAGACTCCACCATCGATTGAGCACCTCAATATTAATATGTTGGGGAGTAAGAAGATTATATCCCAACTTAGGGGCATAATGACAAAAAGGAGTTGTAGTAGGCAAATTCAAATCCTTACACCCACATCAGGTATGACATTTTAAATTTTAAAAAGATATTCTTTATCTTCTTTACTAAGTTGAAACCTAGCTTTCACAACTCCCAGGGTAACCAGTCCCAAGATATCTTACAGAAAAGATTGCCAATGTGTTGAATACCCTTTCTAAAAATCCTAAGACTTTTTTTCGATGGTACCATGTCAAAGGGAACATTATGTAAATTGAGAATAGGGGACCACTAGAGAGATTAAGAATTAATAGAGAGGTTAGTCTTGAATCCATCTCAAACTTAGACCAGGTGAGACTTAAGTTTCTCCTAGGCCTTTTATATGCTTTGTATGACAAAAGAGCTAGTGATTTTGATAGGCATTAGGGTGAGGAGGAGGGTATGCATGTCAAAACCCGACCACACCTTTTTACCAAGAGGATATCCTTGAGCAATGTAATTTTTGATAAGGATCTTTCAAGATTCATCTCCTTCCAGTCCTCATATAATCCATTTGACATTGAGAGTAATGCCTTGGAGCTTAATGTTAATAAGGCCCAAGCCACTTTATTCCTTAGGCCTGTAATAAATTACCCAAGACACTCTATGATGGCCTTCATAATTAGCCTAGAGGAAGTCATGAAGAAGTTTTTCCAACTTGCCATAGGAAGTGTTAAAAGGGGTCCAACAAGAAGAGTAATAAACATGAGTGGCAGCCAAGACCTTAGAGCAAATCTAAAATTTCCCAGCTAGAGTAAGAGGCTTAACAATCTAATAATATTTTTTTTAACCCTCTATATGACATAAGACCAAAGATTAGTAAGGAAGGCCTAAAAGGAAAAAATAATGCCAAGGAATTTAAATTGAACATCAAGGAGGATCCATTACCATTGGTACCCATCAAGCCAAGGGGGTTTAGGGGATAGAGATTACCTATAGAATTGGGTCTTTCTCCATTGGATGGAAGATCCTGAGGCTAAACAAAAAATATCAAGGCACTATATGGCATTCCTAACTAACTCTTCATCTTCTTGGAGAGTAAGAAAGGAGTCATCCATAAAGTGACCATTAACTAATTAACAATCTAAGGTAGGAAGAGAGATACTTTTAACCAACCCCCTATAATTATAGTTATCTAAAAGGTAATTAAAACCTTTTTCTATAAGAACAGAAAGGGTAGGGGCAAGTGGGTAACCATTTTTGATCAATATGTGAAGATCAAACCTATGAGATTGGGCACCATTTATGGTGATGCACTCTCTAGTATCCTGAAAGAGCATGTTAATAGTGTGCACAAATTTTGGCCCAAATCCAAAAGTTTGCAACATGGTGATGATAAAGGGCCATTCTATATGGTCATAGGCTTTATCAAAGTCAATCTTGACAAAAATATCTTCCTGATTAGAAGTTTTAGCCCACTACATGCCTTCTTAAATAGTTATCACATTGTCTAGGATATAACAATTTTGAATGAAGGTAGTTTGTTCACTCCTCACAACCAGAAGAAGAATATGTTTGATCCTAAGGGCTAATGCTTTGGAAATAATCTTATAGGATACATTCAATAAAGTGATAGGCCTCTAATTGGTCATTACCTTTGGGTCTCTAGCTCTAGGAATAAAGTTAATATTGCCTTGATTGATAAGAGTCCCCAAAGAATTGGTATGCATAGCTTTAAGGTAAACCTGATGAAGGTCAAGGCCCACAATGTCCCATAAGGAATGGTAAAACACACATAAAAATCCATCAATTATAGGAGCCTTATTAGTGGCTATCTATGAAATAGCTTCCTTAAGATTACTAAGACTAAGAAGTTGATCACAAACAACTCTCTGGGCCTTTGAAAGCTTATAGGGCACAATTCCCAAACATTGGGTAAGAGCATCTTGTCTAGAACTGGTATCTGGTTGAGAGGTGAACACCTCTTGGCAGTGAGCCACAAATTCATATAGTACCTTAGGTAATTTGGGTAGGTACCTAAATACACTTTTAATGTCCTTGATCATATCAGTTATTTGTTGAGACTAAAGTAGGAAAAAAAATTCCTTGATCACTTTATCACTCACTTTGAGCAAATGCATTATAGCACATAGCTAAGATCCTCTAAAATTGTAAGCTTTAGTAACTTGGAGTTTTTGCCTCCATTTATCTATACAAACCTATAATTATACATTAAAAGGTGAGTATTCTAACTCCTAGGAGGCTCTGATAAATTCTTGATTGGTGGCATGATGAATATGTCATCTAAAAGAGGTAGTATATTTACCATATATTCTATGGAAGGTGGCAGTATGCTTGATAGCATCAGACCACCACATAATCCATCTAGTGGACCCAGTAGGTCATGGAGTAATATTCCATATACGACCAATATGATTCAAGGTATGTTCATGTTTGAGATGGGTAGTGTTGAGGTAAAATTGGGTAATAGGCACTCAAACTTGAGGGGTAGTCCACTCAACATTGAAACAAATGGGATGATGGTCATATAGAAAGGTGTCTAGTATAGCCAAGATTAGTTGGCCTTGTATGGGTGAAAAATTATAAAGATCTTGTTTGGCTAATAGATCCTAATCAAGCCTTTTGAGCACCATATCCTCACCTTGGTGAAAATTAGACTAAGTGAACTAGGGTGAGTGTGACTCTTTCTACCAGTGGTGATTGGGGTCAAACACCCCAAGTTTGTTATGCATATAGAACCATGCCTCATGTTCTCCTACATACCACCTCATGGGAAGATAACCTTCTTTATATTCTGGTGATTCTATCATATTGAAATCACCACAAATAATCTAGTGAGCACCTTGAAGTGAGTCAGATAGCCATCATAATAAGGTATGTTCAACAACATCATTAGAATCATAAAGATTAACTAACCCAATTATGTAGTTGTCAGAATAAAAAATTATTTAAATCACATGATTTAAGGGGTTGAACCCCCATGAGATGATGTGTTGGGATAAATCTAGCACCAATAAGGTCATAACTCATCCTCTACTAGACTCATGATGAGTGGTCTGACAAATGGCCCCAGGACAAATCATGAAAGCCATAGAATGGAGCATGAAGTTGACAATCTTGACTTCTTATAAGCAAAAAATATTCATGTTTGAAAAGAGTTGACAACTATTCTTGACCATATACTTACACATCAGATAAGTAAGACCTCTCACATTCCATGAATAGACTAACATGGAGAACTATCAAGATTTATATCTCCCTTTTCCATGAGGTCTGAGAGGGCTGAGAACCTATTGAAAGCACTGATTGGGATTTTGAAATATCCCAAAGTAAAGGGTTTCCATTTATGTGACCCATATTCATCTTCACTAGAGGGTGAATGGCTATGGGACTAACATGGCATAACTTTATGGCTGAAGGTAACAAGGTTCGTAGAATATGAGTCATTCACCCCCAAAAGGGGTTGTGAAGGGAGGCTAGGCATAACAGAGGATGATGGAGGAACTATGGTGGTGGCCACTTGTGGCAAGCACAAAATGGGTTTAAGTGGTTAAATCTATAGAGATGGAAGGGTTTTATCTAGAACAGTGACAATGATGAACACTTGTGATATGTGAGAAACATTCTTCCTATTAGGCACTCTAACAGGAGCATTTTTGTGGTTAGTGATTGTGGTCCACCCATCAAAGGTGCTCGTTGAGGGTTTTGGGTTGGGCCCATTACATTTTTGGGGCATGGTAGATGTGGGGACCATGAGAGGACATTCCTTAATCATGTTTGAAGATGAGTGGCAATGAAAGTATGTATTTAGCAAATTTATATATAACATTCACTATATAAAATGGTTATCATCAACTTGAATATCAATGGAATCTATGAGATCCTTAGCAAGTTTGATCTCAACACAGACCCTTTGTTGGGGGTGAGCAGCATAAAATTTAGACTACTCATGAAAAATAAAACACCCCAATGACTTAATAAGCTCATTTATAAAATTCTAAAAGGGCAAGGGCAACCCAAAAAACTCAATCCAAACTAGGATTTTGAGTTTTGCCTACTATGAAACATGAAAATCAATGGTCTAGTGAGAGAAAACAACTAAAGTGTTACATTTAAACTAGGTTCCATAGTTAACAATGGCCTTACAGTGGTCAAGGTTACTAAAACGGAGTAGAAAAAACCCTAGTGAGGTTTTAGACACCTTCCAATTTAACCCCAAGATTCTCCTAGTGGTTATAGACCCACTATTTGAGGAGCTTCTATAGGGGGACTTGACCCACAAAATATGAAACAAGAGTAAAGTTTTCAAAATAGTTGCAAGTTTTATCAAACTTAGGTAATTATAAAAATACATCAAGCACATGCATGTCTAGTTTTAAGATAATTACCTCGTGATAAACCTTCAGAACAAATTTTCATGGTTGCTTTGATACCATTATTGTTATTGATCCCACCAATAAAATTTACATAAAATGATGTAGAATGAGTGGAATTGGCCATTTATAACAAGGAATGTGAAAAAAGCCACCCAAAGGGTAGAGGGGAATCTAACTTGGCACAGTAAATGTGCATTTAAACTAAAACTCCTACCTTGATTTATAAGGATCAGCAATATGACAAATGGGAAAGAGATTATGTGGTCACTATCATTAGGCATATGACCGAGAGGCATGCATGCAAACAATATCAAACCGTAACCCTCCTCATCCTTTTATATACTTTAATGTATTAGTTTTACCAACTACTAACAAAATACTTTCTTTTCTTTCATACAATGGCAAATTTTCAAAAAATATCACCATTTTACACCACTTTTATATTTTTATTCATAATCTTCACATTTCATTATAATCTTCCATTATTTAAATATTTCATAGTCATTCAAGTCCTTATTTCATAATCTCTTGTGCTAGTCACATTCTCCAAAAATAACCTTCTTGTGGAGCAAACTTCGTGTGCACCATCCCTTTTGCCTTTCTGCATAAATATGATTTTTTTCCAAGAAGTTAAATTGATTTTCCCCTCATCCCATAAAAAATAATTTATAATTCCTCTGGTGCATTCTTCCTATTTTTGGTTACCTTGGTATTTTATCTCTTTTTTCATTTTCATGTAGCATAATTTCACTTATTATCATAAATAAACTACATTTGATTACCCCCATCAAAGATACTTAGACATTTAGTATAAGGATTATGAGAGATCCCTTAATTGTCTCACCTAGATAGATTTATAGGATAATATTTAGGTATTACACAAACTAAACCAATAAGATAATTCAAGAAAACTACAACAATCAAGAGATATATATTTTTGTTTTATTTTCTCAATTCTGGTGGCCTTAGACAATCTTCCTTATGTGTGTTAATTTGAAGCAGGTATTAAGCCTACTTCCATTTAAATAACTTTGTATAAAATAACCATCTAAATTGTATATATTACATGCATAATTTGCCCTAATGTAGTGGATAATGTATGGTCACATCCATTTGATATGGATATTTTCTAAATGCAATGTGTGTCTAAAGAAAATTGTCTTTATGTGTTTAGCATGCCAAATGTTTTGAAAGGTTTTATCTACCCCTTAGTTCCATATTTAAAATATTATATTATTATGTATAAATTTAGGCATACGTCCATATCTTTAATTTCCTCTTTAATTCTCTATATTATTTGTGCTTTTACACCTGACATAGTATCTTCATCTTTTTGCACATCTTCACCACCTTAGAAATGATATATAACTTAGTTCCATATTTAAATTTATAAGTATTACCAACACAAATAAATTAAAATCTTAAAATAATATTATCCATTAGAATTATGACAATGTAGCACCAACATATTCACCAATTAAATTAGTGCCCCAGAATTTATACATAACATAAATTATGGATTTTTATTAATATACTTTGTCAACTTCTGCAGTGCATAAACCATTTCAAGTGCTTCCCTCTCCTCCATGGTATAAGTTTTCATTGATTTACATACATTATTACTTGAAAATGAAATAGGATGGTCAAAATATTATTCTTTTTATCTACAAAATTATTATTCGAACCATAGTTATGGATGTATCAACATACTATGATTTCAATTATTCTAGTGGAGAAACAATAAAAGTGGAATGTTGGACAATATCCCATTAAATTTTTTTAATACCTCTTGTTACATTTCCATCAAAATAAATGGACCATATTTATTTAGTAACTCATATAGTGATAATTTAGCATATGCATAGTCATGGATAAACTTCATGTATTGTGTGCAATATCAAAAAAAATTGTGTGCTTCCTTTTTCTTACACAATTCTTCAAGTTTTAATAAGAATACTATTTTTTAGGGTCAAACAAAATGCATTACTTTTTATGATATTCCCTTAAAATATACCTAAAGGATTATGGATAAACTCTTATTCATATTCATAGATATCTAAATTTATATATTATAATGTGAGGTGAAAATTAAAATAGTGATCCTTGACCAAACCACACATAGTCCAATAATCTAGATGCATTTGTTAAAACTTGTGTATGAAATCCTTGAACACCTAGAACACAATGCACAATATCACTTTATGCACATTATTAAATCCAAAAAGGAATCAAAATATATAAAAATTGGTTCTAGACTTGTCTTCATATGTTTTTAATTATACATAGTTATTTCCTAAAATCCATATGTGAAAATGTAGATTTAACAGCTGATATCCACCTATTCCAACACTTAGTCAATAGTGTTAGGAAAGGATCCTACATAATTTCCTATTTAAACATGTGATTTATATACACACACTCTTATTCATCCATGCCTCTTAATATTGATTACCATATGATTTAGCCAATTAAATTATTCTAATGGGAAGATCACACTTCATGCAAGCATTTTTTCTATCACTTCCTTCACCTTTATTCAAAATTTTATATCCATCTTATATGGCATTTTATTAACCATATTTACCCATTTACACATGTCCATTATTCCTAGGGATTCATATACTCATTTCATTTCATGATATTTATATGGGAACATGTCCTTGAACTTTATGATGAGTTATATAATGTGTACAACTTCCACATCAATCCAATAATCTCCAATTATATCCATTTAAAAATATTCTTATGTTAAAAAAATTTAATCCTTCATAAACAATGGATAATGATATTAGTTATCCTTATCTTATGGTACACTTTCAACTACCCTATCTCTCATAGTTGTCTCTACATTCATATGATCAACCTCATCACATGAATTTTATTCTCCCCCAATCTTTCAAAGAGCCTTTCTTATGACTTCATTTTTTTAACTTTTGTATCTTTCATGTCTTGTGTGTCACTTACAGTTATTTCACACCTAGTACTTGAGCAGACCCCCTCTTCAAATAAATTTTCACTCCCATAATCCCCTTTTTAGTTAATGCCTTTGAATCTATCTTCTATTTGTGCATTAATATTGAAAACTACAACATACATGACCTTTAAGGTGCATATAACTTCTCATTATTTGACCTAAACATGAAGGTATATGTAAAATACTAGTTTTCATTCTCCCAAACTAAAATCTCCATATTCAACTCACTGATGATATAACCTACATGTGCCCAAGACCTCAATGTGGAAAATGACACATGTACCCACAAGTATATCAAAAGGATAGCCTCCCAATAAGTCTACCCCTTCTCACATTTTTTGAAGTTCTATGTAGGATACATATCTCATGAGAGCACTAGTAATATTTTTTTATCATCATTACAAATTGTATGTAGAATGCTTCTATGCATGAAAAAATCTTGGAAACTAAGGCTTGTGTGTCACCCACCATCATGTAAGAGTACTATCCAACATGCACATGAATTAGATAACATTGTTTACCTCCCTGGGTGAGCATGCCTCCAAATATTCCTTATGTTTTACCATCATATTTTGGTAGTTTTTAAAATCTTCCCTACTCAATTAGTACACTTGCATTGGTTCTTATGTAACTTTTGGAAACCACTTTTTCGTCATCCTCCAAACCACTCCTGGTCTTAATTTTATAAATACACACCTAAAAAATAAATATCTAATAGATGTCAATAAATATGCCTTCATATTCATACATGTCTTTCCAATCACTTTATACTCCTCTGATACCCATATTTTCCATGCATGATTAGTTTTTTTTGACAATGATTCAACACTCTTGTAAATTACCACCCCATCTTTGTATGGATCTAAAATTTTCTTTCCCTTGCATAGTAAAGTTATAGATATGGATAGTCTCCTCCTCTTGATCTGCACTCTCTACATATGATGCTATATTATTTCTATCCAAAAGGACCACTACCCTTTCCATTCTATTTTCAAAACTAGTGTAATCATTGAAGCTCATATTTTACTTATTTTCATAGCACCATGACCTTCAAAACAATTTCACTATTTTTTTTATTCTTTCAACTTAATTTCCTTAAAAACATCTCTAAATAATAATCCAATAATGGTTATCCTTTCCCCCATTAAAGACCATCAATTTTATCAAGTGTGAATTATCTTCCATGAATAACACAATTTTTAAAGGCTAAAGTCTATGACTCCACATCTTTTATTGCACATATTAGGCTAAAATATTCAGCTCTTGACTCACATCAATAAATATATTGCATAAATATATGTTACTAATAAAATAATCAATGGTCATCACCTGGTCATATTTCTCATTCTTTTTAACATGAATTTCCTTTGTCATTCCTAGGACTTGATCACATGCATCCCCCATACTAGTTATTAACTATGTCCTTAATAATGACTAAATGCCTTTTGTTTCTAACATGGATACAATATGCATAATCTATGTTTTTTTCTTATCATTGTAACTCTTAGATACAAAATTAATTTAATCTTAGCATTGATTTCTTTGGTCATGCTCAATAATTCTTTAAGATTCTATATTATATCTGTTGCATTAGCTAACACATGCTTACACATCTATGCATCTAATTAATCAAAAAGAGGTAATCCTATATTGTATGATACTTCTTTATATGGAACCAAAACCTTCATTACTTGGGTAGTCATTCCATTTATTATGGTGATAATAGCCTTGGGTCTTGAACTTAAATTTTATCCAACTTCCTTTATTTCCTAATTCCCACTATTTTGTGCAACTTGAATCTACTATGAATCATTTGATGCTATGTCTTTCTAGAAGATATTACATTGAAGATCTAGATAGTCATCCAGATTGTGTCCTTGACTACATGGAAGACTAGTAAGGAACTTTATACATTCCTTATGATAATGATTTTTAGTACCATACATGAAACAATATTTTTTGGAAGCTATTTCAACTTCTTCTACTGCCTCATTTTAAAAATTATTTCCACAATAACCTCTTCCTTGTTGAGGTTGTTGATTATGCATGAAATTGTTATATTAATTGTGATTAAATTACCTTACCTATGTATCTCTTATCTCGTGAGTGAACCAAAATATTACCATTTCATAAGTGTGAGTGTTGTATATTTTACACAACATCATTTTTAACTATCTCAAATTTTATAGTGCACAAATCCTCATTTATACTCTCTCGACACACTTCATAGTAACTCGCATCAACCTACATATGTACATTTCATAAGTGTGAGTGTCATATATTTTACACCACATCATTTATACCGTCTCAACACACTTATAGAAACTCGCATCAACCTACACCTTTATACATGTTTATTTGCTTTGTGTCCCCCTTAGTGTCATAATGCATGCTCCATAGTACTTTTTTATACTCACGGGCATTACTCTTAAACAGTGTATGAATATTTATAACCATATCTGAAATCTGAGCCTCTAAGATTGGACTTGATCCTCTATCAAAATTCCCCATGACTTCCACCTAAAGCATGGCATCCAATGCTTCGGCATGTAAAGAGTCCTCGACCAAACAACTACACATGCTATAGTACATCGATTTCTATAATTCAGTTTATACAACTTCTTAATTCATGCATTGTATGTGTGAACTCGCCACATATTACTTGAATTCCCTGAGCACAAAATATCTATACTTCTTTACGTTAAGAATGTTAAACTTCCTAAAGAACATAGTATTGATCAAACTTTCTATACCAAGAACACTATGTAAAACTCTCTTGATGATGCAAAAGCATCCCAAGCACAGAAAAATCCTTTGTCATTTTTAAAGTTCTAGTATTCATGCGTGCAAGTGGACAAGCATGCCAATCCAAAGCCTAACCTAAGAACTCAGCCAATGAAAAATGATCAGCCCAAGAATATGACGCATAATTTCTGCGAACAAAATGGGCGATAGACGGGGTGCACACGCGCGCATCATTTTTATTAAGTATTCGAGCATGTTAAAGATAAGAAATAGATCGACATGAAACCTGGCACAGAAGGATTCGGGCACATGTATGACGGAAGCGCGCAGACAAGAAAGGAGGTTGTTATAAATCCAAACAGTCAGACATGACTGATAGATAATCTAACAGGGCACTCAACCGTCATAATTTTATTTGTCACATGTCAGCTCATAAGTGGAAAATCTACAATTGACTGCTAGATAATTTGATAGCTGGGACTTTGGCGGCCAAATTTCATTGGGATATCCATAGTGCCGACTTAGCCTGTCGACAACAGCAGACAGCACATGAACTGAATGATCATGTGTTCATGGTGGGAACAAACCTTTAAGTATCTTCCAAGAACAACTATAAATGGGAGGTCTAAATTTGATTTGACAAAAAAGTGAAGGAGCAAAGAAGGAGGGAGTCAAAATCTGTCAATGTCTAGGATCAACCGAAATTACACTCGAGGTTAAGGATGAAGAGGAGAGGAAAATAGAAGAGATAGAGAAAGAAAGAGAGAGTGACATAGTCTAGACATAGGGTTGTTGTGAACAACACCATTGTAAACAAGATATGGCTCTTCTTTCCTAAATGATTTGTACTCTATTTTAATTGATAAATAAATTTCCCTTGTGTTTTATCACTTGTATATTGTGCATTTGACTGATAGGTAAAGAGGCTACATGGGTTGATCTCTCTTCATTATGATCTCCACCCTTGGTAATGCATTAATTTGGTATCAGAGAAGGATTTTAACCTTATTAAGTGTGGAATAAGTTTCCTATGTAGCATTTTAAGTTAATGACTTACAATAGTAGTGAGTATGTTTAGAAGAGGAAAGACGCTACCAAGGAGAGCCACTAGTAGAGTCGTAAGAGTAGCAGGAAAACTAAACAAATTCTTGAATGTGTTATGTGTTGTGAAAACATGTTTAGATATTATTGAAGAGGATCAATGGTGAGGATTCACTCTAAGGATCAATGAGAGTGATGATGAGGTCAAAGGATAGCATGGTAAAGACTTTGAGAGAACTGAAGATGGAGAGGATGCAAAAGTGCAAGCTGACGATAGTGAAGAAAGGATATTAAGAGCCATATTAAGAATTGCCAAGGGTGCAAAGACATGTTCACATTTTTTTAGGTAGTCTAAACCCTACCAATTTTTTTCACTATATTAATGGCATGCACAACAATATATTTAGTATAAAGATGTTGATGACCCTTGGTGCATCAAGATGAAGGGACATCCCTCACTATGGTGGAAAGAATTTCATAATGAACAATGCAAATGAAGAAAGGCAAATATAATAAGATGGGATAGAATAGTAGTAAAAATTAAAAGAAATTTATTACTTGGACACTACCATATGGAGCTATTCAAGAAGATTCAAAACTTTAGATAGAAGGAGATGTAAGTGAAAGAATAAAATAGGGAGTTCTACAATATTAAAATTAGGTATGGACATAGTGAAGAAGATAAGGAGAAGGTCAGGTGATATAGTAATGGATTACACTTTGGAATTTAATAGGATTAAAGCATGGCTTTAATATAGATGGTAGAAGAAGCGTATTAGGTGGTGCTTAAATCATAAGATAAAGTATCAAGTTAACATCATGGTGCAATATAAGGTAGAGGAAGATGTGTTCAAGGAGTAGGAATAAGTGGTAGAAGGAATTAGTCATGACAAGGCATATATGTTATAGTGTGAAATAATGAACATACTTAAGAAAAGGGTGAGAAATGTAATTTTAAACAATGAATCACATGTGGTGAAGGAGGATCATATCAATCTTAAGGTATAAGTACATAAGGTTGAGGTAGGGAAAGAATATTTTTAGGGGTGTGCTATTAGTGAGGATAATTTGGACATGGAGCCTTTGAGTGCCCATCAGCATATTAGAGTGAAGAAAGTGGGGGGATGGATGCAAGTGTGAATATAACACATGGAAATGACAAGTCTAATGGGTTGCTTAAACGTCCATAAAATCCCAAGCATAGGGAGGTGCTAAATTTTAAACTAGTCATGTTGAAGCCACTGAAGGAAGATAATGGTTCAACATAGAGGAAGATTATTTTCAAGACAATATGTAAACTAGGTAGAAAGTGTTTCAAGATGATAGTGGATAGTGCCAACAAGGATAGACTAATATATATGGAGATGGTTGAGAAGTTAGGCCTAGAGAAGGTTCCACATCCAAACACATATGAAATTTCCTAGTTAAAGAAGAGTCAACATGTTTTTATCAATTAGAAAAAATTTGTGTGATTCTAAAGAGGCACTTATTTAGATGAAGTGTGGTTTGATTTGATTCACATGGACATGTGTCTATTAATTTTAGGAAAGAGTTCTAAATTTAAATGCAAAGCAATGCATGATGGGCATACTAATACCCACTTTCAATATAAAGATGGTGATAGATACACTTTGATTCCCTTGAAGGATGATGAAGTATAAGGTACAAAAGTGTGTGTGTAAGATTATCGATTATTTCAAGTAAATATTTCCTAAGGGATTCACAAAAATATGAATGCTAAATGCTTATATTCAAGGTGATGCAATAAACTAATAGATTGACCAAAGAGAAGGTGGAAGATAAAATTCTATATGAAGTGAGGGAAATATTGAAAGAGTTCATTAATATTGTGTCAAACAAGTTACTAGACAAATTACCATTGGTAAAAAGTATCATCCATCATATGGACTAGAGTCTAGGATAAAGTGTGCCAAACAAAGTTGCATATAGGATGACAGGTATGGGAAAAGAGGAAGTGCAAATATAAGTGCATAAATTGATGATGAAAGGGTCAATAATAAAGCTTGAGCACATGTACTATACCAACAATACTAGCAACATAAAGGATTTGGAATAGTGCATGTATACATATTCATGCACCATAAATAAAATAATAACAAAATATAGATTCCCATTTTTGCAAATGGATGTTATGATGGGTTTCTTGAGTGGTGTAAAATATTTTAGTAATATTGAATTAAAGAGCATATACCATTAAATATGAATTTTTAACAGCGATGAATGGAAGATGAATTTTAATATGAAGGAAGGGCTATATGAATAGTAGGTTATGTCATTTGGGATCGATAACTTTCCTAGTACATAAATGAGGTTGATGAATGAACTGTTGAAACCATTCTTAGGAAAATATGTTATTAACTATTTTGATGATATTTTGGTGTTTAGTAAGATAAAGTAGGAGCTTATAATGCATTTGATGAATGTTTTGTAAAATTTATGAGAGGAAAATATATTGGTTAATTTGAATATTTTAGTTTTATTAAGGAGGATCTGGCATAGTTGGGTTTTATCATCATCAAAGAAGGAATAAAGATTGACCCATAAAAATTACATGTAATAGAGGATTAGCCATTGCCACAAAATGCTTTTGAGGAACAAAGTTTGTATGGGCTATCAAACTTCTCTAGTAATATCATAATGAACTTAAATGAGATATGTGAAGTAGTCATGGAGACATTGCACAAACATCATAAGGCATTTATGTGGATAAAGGAAATAAAGCACAATTTCTAAGTGGTAAACAAGAAGATGATAGAGCATCCAAATTAGCCCTGCCAAATTTCAACAAAGTTTTCAAGTTGATTATGACATGAGTGACACTGTATTAGCAATAAGGTTGAGTTAGAAAGGAATTACCATTGCCTAGTTTAGTGCTAATTTAAACGATGCAAAACACAAGTATGTTTATATGACTAGGGGTTCTATGCCTTAGTACAAGTGCTTAATAAGTGGAAGCACAATAAATTTCCAAATGAGTTTATCTTGTATAGAGATCATAACTCACTAAAATTTATCAATATCTAGGGAAGGATAAATAAAAGGCATATGAAATGGGTTTAATATCTACCGAGATACACATTCATGTTGAGAAAAAAGAGTGAGAAATGAATCAAGGTAACTAACATGCTAAGTAGGAGAGTGTTGATAATGCAATAGATGAGAGTATAATTATTAAGATTTGATGCAATGAAAGATAGGGATGATGATGATGAATTTATGGATTCATGGAGAGTATGCACTAAACTATACATCATGAACATGACACTACATGGTTAGATTATATGATCAAGGATGGAAAGTTCTTTTGAGGCACACAACTATGTGTACTAAGAGGGTCAATGCATGAGAATCTTATAAAGGATAAAAATAGTGGAGGACTAGATGGATACTTTGGAGGTGATAATAAATGTGTGCTATTATATGAAATATACTATTATCCAAATATAAACACATATGTGAGTGCATATGTACATAGGTGTCATATATCTTAGTTGGCTAAAGGATGAAGCCAAAATATAAGTTTTTAATGACCCTTAATAGTTTTAATAAGACCATTGGAAGATATAAACATCAGCTTTATGTTTGGGTATCGTAGGATGGAAAGGGGAAATGATTATATATTATCTATGGTTGATATAGTTTTGAAGATGGTATATTTTAATACTTATATGAATTTTAGTGATGTAATAAGCACTACCAATTTATTCTTTAGAGAAGTGGTAAGGTTGCATGAATTTTTGCACAACATAGTATTAGATATGGAAATGAAGTTTGTAGGCCATTTTTTTGCACCTCAAGAAATAAATTAGGGACAAGGATAAACTATATTTTCACATACCATCCACAAACTAATGGAAAAATGGAGGTTTTGAAATAAAGACTCAAAAAATTATTAATATTTCTAGTGGGAAACAAATTGACACATTAGGATATGATGTTGAATCAAGTTGAATTCACATACAATAACTGTATGAATAAAGTACTAGGAAAACACTTTTTAAAGATATTTTATGGACTTAGTGCAAGAGGAGTCAATGATTAAAGGATAATATATGCGGCATGATAAAGAAGTGAAAAAAATAGGACTATGTTGAGAATATGCAAAGATTACACAAGAAGTAAAGCAAAGGATTGAATAGATTAGTCAAAATTATAAGTAGTGCATAGATGATAAAAATGAGAGGAAATAGTTTAAAGTGGGAGACTTAGTTTTGACACATTCATGAAAGGAAAAGTTTCCACAACGAACCTATAATAAGTTGAAGATGAAGAATATAGGACCAAGAAAAGTGTTGTGTAAGTTTTCAATGAATGCATATGAGATTAACCATCTAGAATGGATGGATATATCACCAATATTTAATATGAAAGACTTGTGTTAATTTCATGAGGTATCAGAAGAAAGATAAGAGGAAGAATAAATGTAAGTTTCAGATTAGAGGGCGTAATTTATTGAGAAATAAAGAGAAGATGTAGAGTCAATACTAGACTCCAAGGTTGTGAAAAGGACACATAAGAATGAATAAAATAAGTATTTGGTGAAGTTGAGGAATCATGAAATTTAAGGTGTATGATGGTTATACCTTTTATAGATTACTCATTATGTATATGATCTTACAAATTTTAGTTTGTGAATTAGATCTCACATTTTAGTTACCCAGGGTATCTGATTAAGAACATCCTAGGCATTGAAAAATTATGTGTCATTCTTGAAAACTTATATTATTCATGTGCACAAGTGGACAAGGACACAAAGACAAAGCCTAACCTGGTAATTGATTTAATGAATAATGATTAGTGTAAGACAACTATGCACAAGTTTTGGGAATAAAGCTTGCACTAAATGAGGCACATGCATGAATCTAATTAATTATTTAATCACATTAAGTATGATAAATGAATTGACATAAAGACACAATGTTTAAGGATTTATGTATATGCATGACTTACTCATGAAAATATCTCAAAAAAATATAGTAAACCTCTATACCCAAGCGCATAAATAAGAAAAGAAGATGCTAGAAAGTTAAACATTCAAATGTGATGCCACATCATTCTGACATGGTCATTCAACCATGAATATTTTATTTTTCACACATAATCACCTAAGTGATAAATC
Organism: Torreya grandis; assembly: GCA_037957365.1. NCBI lineage: Eukaryota > Viridiplantae > Streptophyta > Pinopsida > Cupressales > Taxaceae > Torreya > Torreya grandis. The sequence continues at coordinate 5,428 of JARHVA010011401.1, read as the reverse complement.
TGGAATTAATTAAAAAATAATATTGGATATAGGCTTTTGGTATCCATTTGATATCCATATCACTAACTTAGCCTATACATGACAACATATAATGCATTGTCTAAATTATTGGTTGGTAGTTGATTGGCATGGAGTAAACAAACCTTAGATTATCTTTCAATAAGGCCCATAAATGGGAGGTGTATCATTTCAAAAAAAAGTGAAATACAAAATATGGAAACTCTATCAAATTAGAGAAGGAGAAAAGAAGGGAGAAAACAATTATCAAATTTAAAGTAAATGTTAAGGAAGAAGAAGAAGAAGAAGAAGAAGAAGAAGAAGAAGAAGAAGAAGAAGAAGAAGAAGAAGAAGAAGAAGAAGAAGAAGAAGAAGAAGAAGAAGAAGAAGAAGGGGAGAGAGAGAGAGAGAGAGAGAGAGAGAGAGAGAGAGAGAGAGAGAGAGAGAGAGAGAGAGAGAGAGAGAGAGAGAGAGAGAGAGAGAGAGAGAGAGAGAGAGAGAGAGAGAGTTTTGTAAATGTTTTCTACCTTATTTTAAATGATAAATAAATTTCCTTTGAGTTTTTACACTTATGTATTGTGCATTTTAGTCATAGTAAAAGAGGTTGCTTAGGTTGATATCTCTTCATTGGGATCTCAGACCTTGGTACTACATCACCTAACTTTATTTTCAGTATATGTAATATTATTATACATAATAACATTAATCATAGGATTAATTGTAGGGGATATTATTTCCTTTATTTTTGGATGGTTAGTTTGTGTAGGAAACTAAATACTCTTCTTGGAATATGAAATGAATAGTCATTTATTTGTCTATAAATAATAGTAACTTTGTTTTGCACCAAATTCATGTTTTTATTTATCATCCATTTTTTTGCCTAACAATGGTACAAGATCTCAAGATTCATTACTTATTTTATTCCTCCATTATTTCTCCCTATTACAATTTTCATTTTCAACCAATAAAATACAATCAAAATAATGTTTGCATGATCTAAGATTGCATTTTTTCTATTGTAATCCATCTTTGGTATGATTAAAGGGTGTTTCACCTTCTCTATAGCCATTTAAAAGGAATTATGACTATTTTTACTACATATGATTGATTCTAGTGTCATTTTGGCTATGTAGTTGCATATGATTGTGAACTTGTTAGTTTTGGTTGTTTTTGAAACTTGTAATAAGCCTTTTCATCTTCAAATGTCAATTTTCATCTTTTACATGGATACATACAACTACCAATAAATTTTTTAACTATTTTTAGGTTGCATGGACATCTAGTGAGGTATTTTAATCATCCATATGTTGTGTTTAAGTCTTAGTTAAAGGTTGTTCATTGTATTTTAATATTCATTCAAGGTTTTACATTGAATTGTATTTTTCAATCAAGGATATTCATATTTGTTAGAGTATTCATTCAAATTCAATATGTTCCACTTCAATCTATGCATTAATTTTCAAATTTCACATGAAGATAGAAGGTGGATACCTTCAATAGGCATACATAAATGTTATAAATAAAAGATAAGATCATGTAAAATGACATTTAAACAATCAAATGAATAAAAGAAATAAAATATATCACCTCAAATTAAGTTACACCAAGAGAATGTGAGACACAAAATGATAAGTGGGGAAATTGAATCAATGGAATAAAATCCAACACATGAATTAATAAGGAAGGCTTACATCAACATTCTCTACAATAAAAATCTTCATGAATATACAATAATAAATGAGATAATAAGAAATAAGAATGACCTTCAATAAAGAATAAATATATATCAAGATGTTATATTAAATAATTAAACACTATATATCTCATTAAATAGAGATAGAAAAGAAAAAAGAGTTACTAATAAACTCCATGATAGTCTTGCACAAACTTTTTATTGGGTTCCTAGTGTCACTAACCTCCATGAGTTGAGGGGGATGTGTGTGACAAGTGTGGAAGTAGTTTCATGTGACATAGAACTCCAAGGTTCCATTCAAAGGGGATAAAAGATGTGTGACACCTCATAAATCCAAAATATGTTAATTATAAATTAACATAATAAAAAATCATAAATTAGGTATATTTAATATATCCAAAATTTATGTTAATCTCCAACACTCCTTCCTCAGATTTATTTGTGATTAGAAAATGAGGAGAAATTTTGAACAAATAAAATAATTGACATTACATAACACCCCCCCTTAATGACAACTTCCATTGAGAGTATTTATAAGGTTAAAAATATTTGAGAAAAAAGTAAAAATATAATAGGTGCCACCAATTTTTTTTCAAAAATGAAGTTTTAATCATTGATAAACTCCAAGAATCCTCTTTAGACAATAAGGTTAATCCAAATTGTGACAAAGACCAATTGAAAAAGGAGATGCAAAAAGTTGATCCACTATACCTACAAAACAAAAGCTTACACTAATATTTACACTTTTAGGCCTTTTTCCATTAAAAGCCAAAATTTTAAAGGAGAATATTCCCATTAGGGAATATTTTTTTACTTATTCAAAAATAAATAATAATTCATTACAAACTAGAAATGATTTTGTTTTGAAAATCACTTAATTTTTCTAAAAACAATCAAACTATACAAAGGTTAAAAAAATCACAACATTCAGTAATGATGATCATTTCATCATAGGTTCATTTTGATGGAATGTTCTTATCAGTAGTACAAATATCCTAATCTAGTTATCTAAATGGAAAGTCATGAATGAATCTAGAGTGTATTTTCAGAGGACTCTTGGGAATTTGATCTTCCTTTAAATGAGTTAGAGCTATGGTGCTAGCTTTGATAACCTCTTAAAAAGATTTATGGTAATAAATTTGAAGACTATATTCATAATTTTGTGAGAAGAAGAGAATGGAAACAAATGGCTATTTAAAATTTGGGTAGACAGACTATTTCTATATTGAATGATCTAAACTCTTTTATTAAAAGAATTCATATTAGAAATATCATAATGGATGATGAATTAGTGTAGACTAACTCCATTGATGGTAACTAAAATGTCAAATCAGGCTATTATTTCTTGATAAATGCTACCCCAGATGGTTTTAATTGGAGTAAATTATGGATTAAGGAGATGATCCCTAAAATCAATGTTTTCCTTTAGTTTATGGTCTAGAATAAAATCCTTCCTACATAAAGTCTTTTAAAAAAAGAGAGATAATTATCATTAATCTATGTGATTTGTGCAAAGGAGACACATAATTTATTCAACATCTTATGTTAAAATGGGTTTTTTAATTTTAAAATATGGGGCTCCATTTTGTAAAATTTATAGACTTGTTGAGCTCAAACCTCTTCTATGATTCAACTGTGGAATAAATTTAAACACCCTTTTAATAAAAAGGACCTTCATAAAATATGTAAATTATCTCTACCTTATGTGTTATGGTCTCTTTGAAAATAAGAGAAATGGTAGGATTTTTAGGGATAAAAATAATTCTAGCAAGTTAGTGGCTATGAGAAAGAAATAGATCTTGATTAAAAAATTCAAGATCATAAAAATGTAAAAGAGGGATAAATTTAAGGAATAATGAAATAAATATTTGTATTAGTTGAAATATTAATAATATCAATCGATCTTCGGGTAGATCCTATGGTGGAATTAAGAAAGAATGTGAGATTGAGTGTTCCATCTCTTGGTTAGGTGAAATTGAAATTCTATGGGCCTCAAAAAGTGATCTAATATTAGTTGGATAAGGAGGCATTATTAAAAATAATAAAGGGTAACTAATAGAATCTTATGCAAGGAACACTAGAGTTCAAATAAACCATTGGGTTGAATCTATGGTATCACTCTAGATAATTTAGTTGGCTAAAGATATTAGTGTGAAATAATTGGTTGATGAAAGGTTATTCCTTCAATATAATCAATTGTTTATCTAATAAATATGAGGAAATATGGACTATGAAATTAATGATGGATGAATCCCATAACATAATGATATCATTTACTAATTTTTGTATTCAACACATATAAGGAAGGGAATCAAATTTTTGATTGGTCTACAAAAAATGAAGTGCTTTCTCACAATTTCAATAAACTAGAAAGAAAGGAAGACTTGTCAGATGTTTTTTTACAAAATATTCAAAGGGAGGCTATTATTCATAGTTAATATGGAATTATAAAATAATAATAATTGGAAAGATACCCACACTAATCCTAAAGTGAGTTCCTTAGGAAACATGAATTTTAATCATATTAGTGATAAGGATGATGTTAAGATTATCTTAACGAGTCATCATGATAATGTGGAGTTATGTATCATTGATTTTTGAGTGGATTATGGTCTAGATGTTTCAAGTTATGAGTTTAATTATATTTTGATACATCTACTTGAGAGGACTCTACATGTTTTAATTTTAATAAACTGGATATAAATGTTGGTAATAAGGTCAATCATAGAGTTTATATAAGATCAAATTTGTGGAATGCTTCACAAGGCCAAGAAAATATGATAGGATACTTATGAAAAGTGGAGCCATCCTTGAAAAATTCCTTGAATAATAAGAATAAATTTTGAGGATTCTTGAAGGAATGAAATTTCTCCAATTTTATTTAGAGGGTTCAAGGCTATGACCCACACATCTTGGTCAAATTTACCAAGAGTTAGAATAAAAAGTGATTCAAATGTGAGGAGTGTTTTTGGAAATATAGAAGTATATGATTATCCATATTATTAGCATGAATAATGATGGATTTAAATATTTCAATTCTATGGATAGAGATCGGAAGGAGGACAAGCTAAATTTTATAGAGGGGGAGGAAAAACTCATTAAATTTCAAGGGCAGGGGTGGCATCTTCGATATTAGTTCCCTCATCATTTTGATGAAGTGATCAATAAATTAATGAAATTAATTACTATCAAAGTAATGTATAAACCTTTTTTGGTTACCAATTTTTTTTCTTAAATCACTTCAGACACCATGTTTTCATGAGCTTTACTTTTTTACATCTTAATTTCTCCAAAAAAATCTATTAAAGAAATTCAAATGGGTAAAAGGTGTTTTCCATTGCATTGAGTATTTATTTTCCTTTTTCTTAATTACATTAAGTCTTAAATGTTGGGACTTGATTTAAGATTAAAATTGATGCATATGGTTGGTATGAAGGCCAAAAAATCTAGTTTGACAAATGGGGACAAATCAAAATAGTCCCAAATGACTAGAACCATGATGTTAAATAAAGAAAAGGAAAAGATAGAGGTATAAATTCATAAATATTGAGTTAGAATTGAATAAAATAATACATCCTCTATAGAGAAAATAGAGGAAGTGGCTAAATGGCTCCATTTGTTGAAAGGTTAGATCCCTATTATCAATAAAAATGATTTATTGAGGTAGAGTCTAAAGGAAAAATGAATGTGAATGAAAAGTTTTAGGATTTTGTAGAGGATGGAAGTATCCATGATAAA
>JARHVA010011400.1:0-62111 GCA_037957365.1 Torreya grandis | reverse complement strand
CTACAATAAGGTATTTTATAAAAAGCACATTAAATTATAAATGGATAGACAAGATTACATATTACACCTACAAAGTTATTAGTGTTAAATCTAAATTTTACAAGGGTCAATTCATATTTGCATTCTTGTACTAAGTAAAAGATAGGAAAAAAAGCATATAGGATTGTATACAAAATTAAAAATATAAACATTGAAAATAAAAATACATTTGAGTTTTAGCCCTCTTTCAATTATTTATAATGTAGTGCAATGCTTGATTTATCAATGGGTATTAACCAAGGTTAGTCAAACTCAATTGTCTCACTTAACACCCCTCTATTTGATATCAAGTTTCTTATACAAAATTAGGGTTTGGACATAAAGGTTTACCTACATGATTTATAAGTTAATATGTGTAAAAATTCATTATAAACATAGGCACACCACCCAAAAATAAAATAATCACTTGTTATGTTCAGGTTCATTTCTAACAACTACAATTCATTATTGACCATTGATATTAACCTAATATGCAAATATTGAATAGAAAAAATGGGTAAAAAATGATCATATACATAACATCTACACATTTTTTGGATGAAACATTAAAATAGACAATTATTATAATTGAAACAAACAAACTAAGAGGCCTCTTTCCTCTTATTATACATTCTTTACTATATTTAGTTTATAGATTTGTATATATCATGCAAATCAGAATTAAGTCATTATTCTAATAATTTATATCATATATGGGGTTTATGAAACCAAATTAGGGTTAATAATATTGGTGAACTAGAATATTAATCGAACCATCCTTCCATGGTTTCATATTTTTTGTCCTAGGCTTTTAAATTTCCATTTTTGATTTCCTTACACAAAAAATATTTTTCAAATTATTTGTCCCAAGGTTCCATGATCTAATTTTCAATTCACACATAGATAAGCTTTTATCATTTGGCATTAACCTCCCCATTCTTTCTTACCTATTCATATTAGATATTTCATACATTGTAATAGCTTGTTTAAGACCCAATAAATAAAAAATAAATAATCAATCAGAAACCCCTTATGACTCTCATCCTATGGATTTATTATTATCTATAAATTATATCCCTTATGCATATGATAATTAGTGGAAAAATAACCAAACATTTGTGATTAATTATTCTATTTATGTATATGAAGGATATGTTTTTCATGATCATGATTATGGATATGATTCTAATTATGAAAACAAAGATGGTTGGTATAATAGTGAAGAGTATAGTGAATAAGAAAATGAATACAATAATGATGAAATAAAAGTGCCTCATTCTCCTACTTCTTCTTTTCATTATTCTTTAAATCACATGACAGAATAAGATAAAAAAAATAAAAATGAATACATGCATTTTCTTAGCACATCTTGTGCATTAAAAATTAAAGTTTCTCTCATGAATGCACCTTATTTATCTCTAACATTTTTGATTTCATTTTATCTCATTAACAATTATAAAACATAGATTGATAATATTTTCACAAAAATGAAAAAATAATGTTAAGAATGTGAAATTCCTTATCTCTACAGAAATGGAAAAAAATGTGAAATTACTTCTCTCTCTATAGATGGAAAAAGAATGTGAGGAATTAGAAATTCCTTATCTCTAGAGAAATGACAAAAGAATGCAAAGAATGTGAAATTAATTCTATCTCTAAAAAAATAAAATGGATGTAAATAAATTAAAAATGCATTATCTCTCTATATAAATGTAAAAATAAAGTAAAATCCCTTTATCTCTCTATAACTACTAAAGCATACAAACACGTGATGATTCTTTATCTTCTCTTTGAATACAATGACAAACTACCTCTCAAAATGTGCCTTTTATTGAAATAAAATTTTATGAAACTATCATAATATGAAATAATACATCTTTAGAATGTTCATCTATGAAAGATGATGTTACACATGAATGTGATGTTTCTTCTCAATACATGCCTAGACCTGATTCACCCATTTGTAATATTGTAAATATGTAAAATTAAAATAATAAGATTCAACCATTGAATGAACCTCTTAATAATACTAACATGTATTTCCAAGAAGTCATCTCCCTAATGCATGTTGTGGGTGTCTTGTAACATAAAAAAATCACCTAACCTTGGAAAGTAAACATTACCATGATTGGGTTAACTCTAATTCTATATATGGAAACCCAATTGTGAAAAATATTCTAAATGAAAACCAAAATTTCCTAATACCTACATATATTATGTTTTATGTAAGTATTAATACTTATTTACATCTCAACGAGTTTAGAGATTTTATGGAAAAATATGATAGTGGTCAGACTTTATTAAAAGTGTTTACAAAAAGTTTAAATGGAAAAGGTTTTGATTGGTTTCAATATTTTATTAGTGGATATTTATACTACTATATTTATTTAGAAGAGACATTTTTAATTCATTACATTTATACTAAGGGGCTAATAATTACATATGAATGGATACTTTCTATCCATCAAGGAAAACTAGAGATAATTTATGATTACATTTAATTATTCAAGACTGTTATACACAAATTGATATATCAACTAACATATTTATAACACAATAAACATTTTATATAGACCTAATCTTAATCTTATATTAAATTTTATTGATGACACTTTTTATTCACTTCAAGTTATTTTTTTAATAATAATTTCACATTAGAAGATAAAATAAAACCTAATCCAAATCCAAATAAGGCACATGAAGACATTAGTATACAATAATAATTCCCATACAAAGAATCTAAGGAAACTATTATACCTCATAAGGTAAATATTCCATTTAAGGAAAGCCAAGATAAGGTCCTAAATAAATGAAAATAAACTATTTATAAAGAAATGCCAAAAGTGAATAAACTTACTATTAATAAAAGATAACCTCTTAGGTTTGATATATTAAATATCAACCAAGTGATATTATACATACATTATTGGATAATACATTAATTACTTTTCCTCCCAACTATTATCACCCTCATCACCATCTCAAGTAAATCAAAGGAAAACTATTTTTCATTTATCATGGAATTAATGGACATGGGAAAATTATTGTTATGAATTATGAAAAATGATTAAACTTATGGATAGAGGGGTTATTGGAGATGGATAAGTTGACACTTGGTCAAAAACAACCCCTTGTCCATCTAGGTCTCTCATTTGAAAAAGTCTAAGATATCCCAATACATTGTTTCAAAAGAACCAATGGTCCATTGGAGTTCTATGGAGGATGTTTATAGGATAATATAGTCTATCTCAAATTCTACCGTGAATAATTTATGTTAGGATGTTCCCATTGTGGAATCAATGGCCACTTGAGATATAATTATAAAAAACCTAGATGAGACAAAGTTGCAAATGCTAAGATGCAATATATTATTGTCATAGTTACATCTCCTTCCAAACAAGTATGAATACTAAAATTCAATCAAGAAAATACATATTAAAATAAATTTTAATTTAACTATATTTCAAAACAATAACAAAAAAATCTATTCAAGGAGAAATGACTGGATTTACAAGATTACAATAACTTCTTGTTACTCTATGGGTTGGGTAATAATTATTGAGTATCAAGTATAATTAATAGAATTATGGATTAATCACATTTAATAAAATCCCATACATAAATACAAATTCAAATAATGTGATATCAAATTAACTGTTACATTAAAAAAATATGTGATATCAAATAGACACAAATTTTATGTGAAAATTGAAAACCACATGAGACAATAATAATAAAACTCATGTGATACGAATCAATAAAACCATCATATATAGTCAAATAAAAATTTAAAATAAAATAAGACCAATCAATAATTGGGGGAAAATATCCCAATATATACCAATCATCACTATCACTATGCCTACTTGTGTTTAACCTTTTCTAAAAATTATGGTGGGCTTAAAGATGTAGATTAGCCTAATCAAATGGATGCATAAAGCTAGTCTAAAGCATGATAATTAACTTAATTTAGATAACATAATATATTGAATCTATAAAATTACCAAATATATAAATTACAATTCCAATTGATATTCTAATAATTAAAATAGAAATAAGAGATAACACTTACTTATTTGAAGATGTGAAAGTATATCTGATATGAACAAAGGTGGAAGTAGGTGAAATGATGTTAAAGATCTAGTCATTAGATTCTAGAAATATTATTTATTGAATCTTGTACACTTGTGTCAACCTGTGAACACTTACATCGATGCTTCTATTTATGGCTTGATGTTTCTGTCATGTAAATAAAATTAGTGCATTGAAAAATGACCACCTATGCCTATTAGGGTTTTATATTGATGTACCTAGATTATGCACATAAGCTCTATATGATTGTGTATAGCTCAAACCCTAACTCTTCACCTTAGTTTAGGTCACCTTGCTAAAAATTGGGTTAGTGGGCTCATGATTTTAAGATTAACTCAAGTTCCCTATTTCTAATCAGTGATACCTACATAGCCAAATTTCAAGGAAGGCCTTAGTAACATGTAGTTCTCACTTAAGTGTGGGATTGTGTGTGCACAAGGGTATAATATGCTATAGGCAAGGGCATGTAATGATATAGTTTGTACCTTATCAAATATTTCTCATGGGAAAATATTTGAATGCTTTAAACCTATAATATGGCTCATCCTATGACTAATATAAAAATAAGGAAGAATAGAGTATTAGAACATAGTTATGTAATTAATTGAATGATCTTGAATACTTTCTTACTTGCTATTTTATAAATAGATAATGAGTAGGATTTGATTTATATTTATACCCAAACTTTTGAAAAAATATCATGGAAGGGTTAGATAAAACAAATAATCAACTCAAACATTTCAAAATATTTTTAATTTGGGTGAATTTTTAGGCATAAACACATGATAATGAAATTGGACACTAGCATCAATGTTAGTGTCCTCTGCAAAATGAAAGTGTCTAACATACTAGAAAATGATGAAGTTTTGTAACTGATAGTGGAGGATATAAATTATTTTTAATCTTTCTATAGTGTAACATGTGATCCAAGGCATCATAATGATACGTTTGAACCATAATATAAGAAATTAGGCATAATGAGATGGTTAATTTGAGCCTTTCAACAATAGTAGGGTCTATAACTAAATGGTAGAGCCTTAATTTGTATTTATCAAGTGTACAAGGTTGATATGTTATATATAATTAGTTTTAGTGTCTACATTTATATTCCATTTAATCTAGTAATTTTTAGGAATGGTAATAACATTCCAAAAATCCAAGATCTAAGGATTTAGTACCAAATAACATCACATAATAAGTTATAGATATTATATGCAAAAATAAGGTAGAACATATTTTATTTAGAATAAGACATGCTAGGATAATAGGAAGCCCTTGTATAAGTAGGCAAGACAAAATTAGAAACAAACCTAACTAAGTAGCATGGTATAAATAATCACATAAGATAAACTAGGAAAAAGATGAAATACGTCACTATAGCCTATAAAACATGATAAATACATAATCTAACATCCCATCAAGTGAAGCTAGGGGTTAACAATAGCCAAAAAATAAATAGTGGCATATCCATAGTATGAGTCTTGATAACTAGCCCTGATAAGGTACTTATGTACAATAGGTATCCATGAAATAAAGAAGGAGGATGTCCTCAAAAAAATTATCTAAGGACAACTTTTGAACCCTAAACATGCCATGTAACTGAATAAAATGAGGTGATGGAAAAGGCTTCATGAAGATGTTTACAACCTGTTATTGTGTTGGAATGTATTCCAAGCTAAAAAATCTATCCTAAATGTGCTAACAAATTAATTACATATGTACCTTAATATTCTTGTCCCATTATTACTCAAATGGGTTGCAAGATATGTGAATCGTACTTTGGTTATGACACCAAGGTATAGTGGGTGAATCATATATGAATCCAAACTCTATCAGTAATTGATGAAGACAAAGAACATTATAACTTAATATAACTACTTCCCTAACTCAATCTATATGGATAAAAGTGTAATATCCTAATAACCTACTACTTATATTACAAATAATTAATTGGTGAAGAACCAATATAGAAGATGTAGCTATAAGTGGTATGTTTGTCATCAAGAGAACCTACCCAATCTAAATCAATGTACCCAATCAACTAAGTAGAAACCTTGGTGTATTATAATACAAAATGAGTAATGCCTCAAAAATATCATAAAATCCTTCTGATATCTTGCTAATGACTATCATTAGGAGCATGTTCAAACCTAGATACAAGCCCAACTGCAAATGAAATGTTAGTTTGAGTATGGGTCAAATACATAAGACTCTAAACCATCTACCTATGTAATTTATGATTACAAAGTGGAGTAGTACAAGTGGCAGTGAGAGTCACTCATGAATAAAAAGTAAAAATACTTGGATTGAAATCAACCATGCAAAAATGCTAAAGAAGATGAAGGACATATTTCTACTAACTCAAATAAATCCCTATATTAGACTATGAAATCTATAAACCAAGGATGAAGTACAAAAGTCTAAGTTATGTCATAACATATTATGTTAAAAGTGCTTAATGAATAGCCTAAATTTGAGAAGAGGAGATGTATATGAGAAGTATATCATCAACATACAAGACCAATATAACAATGTCCTCCCCAATATGTTAAATATACACTATGGGATCAAAGTGGTAGTGATAAAATCTAATGGAGGTAAGAAAAGAATCAATCTTCTCATACTAATCTTGAAAGGCATATTTGAGACCATAAATAGACCTCCTAAGTCAAAAAATAAGAGAAGAATCATGAAAAAATCCAAGAGGCTACTCTATCTAGATTTCCTCCTAGAAATATCCATGTAATAAGGCACTTTTAATGTCCATTTGATACACTATCCAACCCTATGATGAAACAAGTGAAATTACAAAGCAAACACAATCCATCTTGGAAATGGGTGAAAATTCCTTAGATTAGTCAATACTTTTGACCTATGAGAACTCCTTTGTAATAAGACATGCCTTATACTTATCAATGGACCCATCAGACGCATACTTAGTACAATAAATCAACTTGCACATAACCAACTTTATTCCCTTAGGAAGAGATACCAAATTCCACTTATGATTCTTCAATAAATAAGAATACTCATTTATCATCACATCATCCCACTCTTGTATCCCTTGAGCCTATGAAAAATACTTTGGATCCCTAGAGAATGCCTGACACAAAAGTTTGGTACCTTTGGAATGTGCATGATGATGTCAAGTGGGTGGAAGATCATGTATAAAAGTTACTACCTTCGAAATTATAGTGTGTGACCACTTAGGCATAATGGTAACATAAGTATGAGTAGGATCCTCAAACTCTATAACCTCCTTAGGGACCTTTTGAACTAGTTACTCAAATAATGAATCTTCAAGAGGAAGTGATGAATCATCAAATGAAAGATAATTAGGCATGAAAGAAGATGAAGAGTCATGAGATGTTAAGTGATCATCAAAATATACATGTGTTTGAAAATGAACATCATGAGTATTTGGATCTAAAATATGACAAGCTCTCATGTCCTCACAATACCCTACAAAAATCAAAGGTTTGCTCTTCTTATCGAATGCTTTACTTTTCTTATTTGGTACAAATTCCCAATCATGGATCCCAAAGACTAAAAAAAATGAGACATCAGGATTGGTTCTAGACCAACCATCCTTTAGAGTTAAATTATTAAGTGCTTTATGTGGTGTGTGGTTATAAATTTAGTTTTCATAATTAACTACCTCTACCAAATAGATAGGAGGAAAATCCCATGAATGCATCATGTAGTTACCCATATCCTTTAAATTTTGGTGTTTCTATTATGCTAAGTCATTCTACCGTGGAGTATGTGAAATAGAATGCTAGTGAATAATACCATAAGCTACCAAAAAATTAAATAACTCGTGGTTGAAGTACTCCCCACCATTATTTGTATAAATCTTCTTGATGGAATTAGAAGAATATTTCTTGACCAAAGACTTAAAAGACTTTGAAGTGAGAAAATACATCACTATTGTACTTAAGAAAATAAACCCAAGTACACGTGAATAAATTATCAATGAAAGTAAGTGAATAATTAGCTTTATTAAAATAAGGAGTAAGAAATCCCACCAAATCACTGTGCATAAGCTAAAGTGATGAAGAAGCTATCATGGACATACCCTTAGGAAACAATATTGGTGATATTTCCCTAATACATAACTAGGGCAAATCCATTTAGACATGAAACTATAGGAAGACCCTCTACCATACTGTGAGTGCTCAAATCCTTCAAATATGTATAATTTAGATGTCCAAATCTCTCATGCCAAAGCCTATTCTCAAAATTTGCATGAGAAACCAAAAAAATCCCTAGAGGAAGAGTATCATCAAAACCCTCAAAATAATAGAGATGATAATTATGATCAACAATAACTTGTGAAATAAGTATGTGTAGCTCTGAAAAATCTCAAACTTAAGCACCCTATGATGGGAAATTTATTTTATTAACCTGACCAGAATGGAAAATATAATAAACTAAAATCATATTATTGGTGATGTTTGGAACATATAATGCATAATTGAAGCAACCATCATCTAGTTGTATACCACCCTTCCCCTTAAAAAAAATAAAATTAGAATCTCCAACCTCAGTGTTGGAAGTAGAACTCAAACCAATAGATAAAAATGACCCTTAGAATAAGTCATGTGGTGTGAAGCATCCGAATTTAAAACCCAATTATCTAAAATAGGTGACTATGATATCCAAACAACATTAAGTGTTTTTCCATGCTCATGAGATGGAGGAGTGGAGATAGAAATCTTGTGTTTCCTAATGGAATGTTCTAAGACTTACATTATCTTAAAAAAACCAGAATCTTCATAACTAGTCCTCTCATAATAAGACCAAGATAGGCTAGTATTTTTCTTGGATTTGGAAGATAATTTGGGTTTAAATGTGTTGGTGTTGGGCTTAGGTGTATTTTGAGATGAAAGAGGAGTTTTTTCTTATTAATCTTTATTTTTCCCTTATTCTTAGGATGCGATGCTACTAATGTTTTAGAGAGGTGAAAGACTCAAGGTTAGACAATTTGGATTCCTCCCTAGTAATTCTCTCACAAAACAACCCTAAATCATGTATTTTGAATGTGACACATAAGGCATCCATACTAAATAAAAAGGTAGAAGCAAATATTTGGAATAGACCACTTAGCTTGGAAAAAATAAAGTACACACACTCTTCATATTTTTTGTCTCATCCACTCCCCTTCAACTATTCCAACAAATTCTTAAACTTAGTGAGGTAGTCTGCAATATAGGCAAAGTCATCTAGATTGATTGAAGTAAGCTTCACTTCAAGCTGCATGACTCTCATGTGATCTACTTTCCCAAATAAACCCTTTATCTTAGGCCAAATTTTTGATGGAGTATCACACCCATCTAAATGTAAAAAAAAACTATCACTTACATAAATCTATATTAAACCCATACACTCATCAAAATTACACTAATGCTGAAATTTTTCATACTCTCTTGTGAACTGTGGTTGTGTTTCATTCATTATGGACCATAATCCTTTGAATTTTATGATTTTTTCCATTCTAAGTCTCTATGTATGGTAATTATGTGTATTCAAAGGCTCACGATGATCAATACCAGAAGCATAATCCATGTCAGTGAATCACCAAAGAGCAGAAAGAATGCAAAAGGTTACAAATATTGACACCAAGACAACCCCCCAAAAGAATGTATTAAGGACCCCCCAATTTTGACTCTTTATGAAAATAGTGTGTTTTTAAAAAGTAATGACACCAATCTATATATAATTAAAAAAATTACACTTTGAAAAAAATATAAATCAATTTTGAATTATAGTTCAAAAGTTATAGGCTTTATGAATTCTCGTAAATGGGTGAAAAATAATAAAAATTCCACTAAAAATTGATTTTAGTGACCAAAATGGAATTGAAGGTAGGATTAAAATCACTCATTGGAACCCAAATTGAACCAATTTGTTTTCAAGTAATCAAAAGTAAAAAAAACTTATTGATGACATCGTTATGCATTCAAGTGAATGACACTTCCTCTTTTAAAGAAAAAAATAGCTTGTAAAAGAAAATAATGAAATGACAACTATGATAAGAGGAAATAAAGGTGGGTTACATTTGTTTTTTGATGAGAAGGGTGATTACAAGGAACCTAACATTGGATACAAGTCATTTTTTGAGGCTATATGAAGGCAAAGAAAGGTGCTAAAGACCACTCAAGTGCATATTCCAACGCACTTATACAACAAGAACTCAAACACCAATTGATATTAAAAGTTCTAACGCTTTCCTTAATTATGAGAAAAATATATAATGCATAGTAATTTTATGTCAAAAAAATCCACTTAGACCAACTGACTTAGATCCATCCAGGAAATAGCCAACTAAGATCAATGCCCCTCTAAATGAAACAAACCAAAGCACTGTGTAAAAGTGAATTTTGCATCACATAATACAAAAGAGGAAATTGTGCATTAGTCTAATGAGAAACAAACTCCACTTATTCTACACACCTTCCAACATCAACCACACCATGTAGTAAATGAATAATAATAATGTAGACCTCTGGAAGTACTTCCTTTCAATGCCAAGTTCTAATGCAACTATTTATTATTTCGATAAAAATACAATCCCTTTTAGTTGGTTATAATATAGATCTGGAAAAACACCACATAGCATATATAATAATTCAAAATAGCACCAATACTTTGTATAAACCCTTGAGTGTTAAACCTAATTTGTTTTTCCTTTAGCTCTCCAACTACCAACACTATAATCTACCCTCAACCCCTCTCCTCTACTAGCCACACACTATAGAAATGGATGATGCCAAGTATAAAAAGGAAGACTAGAAAGTGGTTCTCTTTTTATATAAAACAAAAAATTATTATCATTTTTCGCAACACCATGTTCCACATGGAATAAAACTACCAATGCCTTGCTACAATAGTGCAATGCAACTTAGATATAAGCTTCAAATAACTTATTCAAACCTTTGATGCCTCTTTAACTTAGTTTCTTAAAAAATTCAATGAAAGTTTCTCTCTCTAATGCCATTATATATCCATAAGATGAATAAAAGGTTGAGGATGTACAACAAGGGAAGTAACAACTTTGGTTAGGGAAATAGAAGTAAAATTATTTGAAAATTTACAAACTAATGGATAGTTGTAACTCTCAAAGCTTTGGTACCATGTTAGAAATGGTAAAAACATTACAATAATTGAATATCTAAGAGTTAACAAAAAATAAAATCACAATAGAAGATATAGATATGATATGCAAGAACAAGGCAGATCATATATTATTTAAAATAAAACATAATGGTACAATATGAAACCCTTGCATAAGTAGGCAAGGCAAAACTAGAAACTAGCCTAACTAAGCAATGTGGGATAAATCCTCACATAATACAAACTAGGAAAACTATGAAATACCTAGCTATAGCCTAGCGAACATGAGAAATACATACTCTAACATTAATGCATAAGGATGAATTTATTAGGTTAAAGAAAATAAATGTGTACGTGGGTGTGTATAACATACCTTGAATTTTATTTAGCCCTAGTGAAATTTATGCTGGTGTATGGCCTCTAACCAAGATAATGTTATAGTATAAATGATTTTATGTAATCTAAAATTGAATAATTAAAATGCTTGAAAAGTAAAGATAGGAAGGAAGGAGTACACTTATGTGTTGTTGCAACCATGTTACCCTTTGGTAAAGATTCTTTGTTATGAAGCATTGAAGGTGAGAGAGGTTCCAAACTAAACCTTATATATTTGAAGAGGAAAATTTGAAGGGTAATTACGACCCCAATATGTTTCAAGGGTGAGTTTTGTCATGATAATTGAGATCACCAAATCTCAATCACACAAATTAAGTACATGTATAATAGAGCTAAGTTAAGTGGTATAACAAACTCAAATATTAAAATTGAAGTATTTATATGTCCATCAAGGCCATATAATCTTAAACAAGCTACTCAAGGGAACCAACTTCTATAAATAGAAAAGGATTAAAATGGTGATTCTTAGTAAAAATAGTGTTTCTTGGTAAAATGTTTTGAATATGTATTTGAAATTTGTGATGCACTTACATGGAATATGCACCTCTTATGTGTCTCAATCTGAATTACCCATAAAAATATAACCTATAATGTATAATCATGTGTGATATCTATCATAAATATGAAAATTTTTGTCCTAAATCTATCAAAATATGTGTTGAATGTATATTATTGTAACCCAAGTCTACATATGAATCATGTAAACTATAACCAATTCTAGCAACTATGTATGTGTGGAGTCATGTATTTATGATATGAACCCACTAATACCCCCAGCCCCAGGCCACCACCCCCCCCTTTTTGAGGTGAGAAGAATGAAATATGGTAGCCACTTTACCTTAAAAGGATGAGATAACTATATTATATGTGTATGAATCATGTAACATATAATAATATCATGTATAAGTAGATATATCAATGAATCTCATGGTATGTGATTAAAAAACCTAATATGTATTGTATGGATCATGGATATTTTTATAAATTAGAAATACAAGATCAAAATAAAATCAAGTAGACACACAATATCAATCAATTCCACACAAAAGGTGTTTAAGGAGACCACAAACAAGGGGTATGTATAAATGTTGCACAGTTGAAGGGAGGACACAAATAAATAAGAATCATAGACACATGGGCCTAAAATCAAGGAAAATATTCAAAATTTTACCAATAAATATAATATTAAATAAAAATTACACTCAAGGAAGTGACAAAATGGTTAAATGAAGCATAAAAAACCAACATAAGCATATTATATTAGTCCTCGCATATATGTGTTAGAAAAAAATGTCATGTAACATATCATATAAATTACATAGTCTATGATGTAATAATGAGTATAGTAATGTGTAAGAATTAGTATATAAGCTCAACATGATAATGGAAAGGTGATCATAAAATAATATAACTTGTATTGATCATGATCAAATAGAAGACATATGCCCCCAATGTGGTATGTCACATGGGAAGAGGAGAGGTCCAACATCTATATGTGCATGTATCATGGATCTAATAGATGATTTTATCACACTCAATTACCTATGAAACATATGTGTATATATAAAATAAATTATATGCTATCCACTAACATAAAGTAAATAACATAGATTCCAAGCAACTAGTAAACATGTGTATGCTGAATAATTTTTGTATTTTAATTTTATTTGAATGATTTTGTATTTTATTATATTTTTTAGTATTTTTTGTGTTTTTTACATGTTTTAAAAGAATATATTATAATAAATCATCATAATTAAAAAGTTTAGGACTGGATAGTGGTCTTTCTTTCAATACCATAATTATTTATAGTGAATCATTGTTGCTTAGATATTTTCTTGTAGTTTATTACCAAAAGCCATTGGTATTAATTTATCACCATATCCATCATGTTGGACGTGAATATATTTACCCTTAAAGATGAAATTAGGGAACATGTTTATAGTATCCACTATTTCAGTCATATCAACCAATCAAAGCTACTCAAAATTGAATGTTAAATGTGGCTCTTGATCCAATAGGGGCCACTTGTGGGCTACATGTAGTGGATAATATAATGTATATGAGAGATTATGTAAATAGTGGGGAATTATTTAACTTTTTTTTGGTATGTCCTAACTATCATAAACATGGAACACTATAAAATATGTCCCAATTATTAAATTCAATCTTGAGATGTTCAAAATAGCCCCCATTAATATTTTCAATAATGGTAATATTTTTTCATTGTGGGAGTTTATAAGTATGATCAATTTACCTTTGGATTTTTGGATATTGGGAATTGGATGTATTTTTTGATATTGTAGCATAATCCTTAGATGTCTTTTATTTTTATATTTTTGAATTTCTTTCAATAACTCACAATGATTTTTATCATGGCCGATGACCCATGATAATTTTAATATGGTGATCATTATTTTTAGGTTTACCTACTACCTGATATATGTTTTTTAGGAGGTAAGGATACCATCTTTTGATCAAGGAGAATAATAATTATTGTATGTGGAACATATTATTTTTATTTGATTTGTATAATCTATTATGGGGACGTACATGAAGATTTCACATTATTGACATGATGTACCTACATTTTCCCCATGTAAGATTGAATTAAATTCTTTATCAAAGAGGCTTGTATTGAGTAGAAAGCATTCATACTTTCACCTATTATTTTTTCCTTTTCCTTATATATATTTGTTTATACATTTTATAGAAATGGATTTCGTTTATATGTACTAGGACATATAAGCATAAATAGATTATGTGAAATATGCTCAAGTGAATCAAAATGTAGTTCAAATAATTTTTCATTTGTCATATCATAAGGAACATCATCATAATTGTCACAATAATTTAAATTTTTTCCATTTTTCTGTTTGGTATTGACCAATAAAAGAAGCTCAAATTTTATATTTTATTGATGTTTTAATATCATTGGTTATTATGGTAATGGTTCTTGATTTGCTTCTTTGTATTTTGGTTCTATTTTTAATTCATCATGTGTACATATGCATGCTTTAGTGGTTAGTACCTTATGAGTACCTTGGGATAAACTATTTATTTTTCTAGGAACTCCCATCTCATAAGTTGATATAATCTCAAGTGGAACATATTATGTAGGTGGTGTCATTTTAGGAATTTCTTCATTGTTGGGATGTAACATTTTATAAAATTTGAAGAGTTCATCATAGACATGCATCATCCATAATGTTGCATAATGTATGAATTTAACGCATGAAATCAAACTCAAGTACCCCTTTGTCAAAAGTGTTACCTACATAGAAAATACTACAAAGAGGGCCTCATATATATGTAGTTATCACCTAAGCATGGGATTATGTGTGCACAAGGGTGAAATATGTTATATGCAAGGGTATACAATGATATAACTTGTAACTTGTCAAATAATACTCACAAGTTATTCTTTGAATTCTATAGACTTGTAATATGATTGATCTTTTGATTGATATAGAAATAGGGAAGAATAAGGAAGTATAACTCATTTGTGAAATTGATTGAATGAGGTTGAATAGGTGATTAATTGGTATTTTATAGATTCATAATTATTAGGATTTGATTTTATTTATATTTCACCTTTTGAACATATTTAACTAAAAAAATAGATAAGAAAAATAGGCCAACCCATAAATTTTGAAATATATGAAATTTGGATGACTTTTGAGGTATTGTCACTTGACAAAGAAACTAAACACTAGCATCAAAGTTTGCATCCCTTTGTAAAATGCAAGTGTTTGGTAGGGTAGATTTTTTTTGAATGTATGTATCTAACATTAAAGTATATACACTATGTTTTAATATTTATGTAGTTTACAAGTGATCTGGCTCATCATAATGATAGGGTCAATCCATAAGATAATAATTTAATCATGATGAGATAAATGAAAGAATTTTAAATGAAAGAGTGTATAGAATTATAGGTTAAAACACTGATTGGTATTTATCAAGTGTACAAGACTGAGATGGTATACATAATCATATTTTACTAACTACAACTAGACATAGAATTAAAGGCTCTAATTTTTATTTTATGCCAACATGATTGAGATCTATACTATCTCATGTACTCCTAGAAAACTCCAAAACATACCATATTTTGTGCATGATCCACATATATAAAACTATAGTGATATAATAGATGCCTTGATATATTATTATTACCCTTAGGCCTATCCAATGGCCATCTATTTAGATCTATTTGTAGGTCATCTAAATCACACACAACTATAGTAAAAGTATCTACAAAAATATAAACATGGTAAAAAAGGGGTACACCTACACTTAAAATATGATCCACCCTTCCCCCCCCAAAAAACAAATTACTATTGACTATTTGAAAATAAATATCTCATGTCAAAGTATGAATGGGCTGTATCTACAATAGTAGCCCAATACTCATAACCTGCATCACAAACATAGAAAATACATAAGATAATATCAAATTATAAGTAAGAATTAAAAATTTGTGAATAAATACATAAGTATACATATATACATAAGTGTGACTAAAATAACATCTATAACATCAAACAAAGCTAATTGGGAGAAAGTTTGACTTGTGCCTCCATCTCCTCCTCCTTGAGGTGGAGGCACATCATTTGGTTCTGATATAATGGGAAAGAGGATAGGCCATCTTGCACCTATAAACTACTATGGGTATAGTTAAGTTCATATAACATCATCCATATTTGCATCCACAAGTGAAGGATCCACATTTCATATAGGTATGGATGTTATATCTACACCTCTTAAACCTAGTATATGACTTGTTCATCATCATCTATTGTGTCTAAGGATATGAGGTTGGCAGTATATAGTTATAGATGATTAACTCCCTTGTAACCATCTCATATTAAAATTTATCCATAACACTTTGAAACTACTCATAGAGTGACACACTCACATGAATTTCATGTAAATCTAACACATCCTTAGGCCAAAGTATGGCCTTCACACTCTTATAGAAAGTGTGATCCTATAAAGGATCACTTGATATTACATTTTGCTCAAACCCTAATGCCTCTCTAGAACCCATGAATTCACATAAGTCTATGGATGGACCAAACCACAATGAGGTCCTCTAATCAATTAAATAATAGTGATATAATCATACACTCAAAAATGTACTAAAGTCAAATAACTAAGGCCTCTAGTGTTTCCCTCCAAAGTGAACCTGTATAAATCCTTGTTTAAGTGGGCCACATGGTGCACTCCCACAAATATCTCATGCCACTATCTTCATTGGCATGAAAAAAGTCATAAAATAAATACTTTGTAGCAACACCACTCCATCCATAGCAAAAAATTAATAAATAAAGCAACACATCAATTTATGTAATTGTAAAACATATGATGAAACATATCCTGAAGTAGTAATGTACAATCACAAACTCTATATTGATCACTACAAACATAAACAATCATGTATCTATATGCATGAAGAGCATATCCCCACCTGATTGAGGCATGAAATATATCCTTATTACCAATCACTATAAATATTAAGATATATCATATGTCATTTCAATTCACAATCATCTCTATTTTATGTAGCCAAAATTTGCATGTATCTAGATTCCACCTTTTAGAAAAGGTGGTAATTAGATGCATATCATATTGGATTTTCCCTAAAGTCTAAGATTTTAGATCTATCAATTATTTTCTAAAGAAAATCATCTAAACTAAGCTCAATCATAGTCTCCATATGACAACCATATCAAAACTCTCTAGCATGTAAGTTCCTCTACAAACACACAAATGAAAATAATACCAGATACAAAATGAATAAAATATGAATAAATACACAAAATACTAATTAAAACTAGTAAAATATTAAGGTCATATTTTACCAAGTATATTTTCTTTTTATCTATTTTAGTATAATAGAGGATGGTTCCATCAGACCCTTAGCTATATTGACTTATGTAGGTCAATATCAAAATTGTTGTAAAATGGCTAAAAACTACCTAAAAACACAAAAAATATATAAATTGAAAATTTGAAGATATTTTTTCAAAACTCCAAATTTGGATAAAAAATGCAAAAAACTTATGTGTAATAGGTCCTCAAGCTGTTAATATTGTAAGGTATTTTTCAAGTGATTTACATGGTGAGTTAATGCATCTTAGTGATCTAACATTGTAATGACTCAAAGAAAAAAATCACTATCAACAATATTCAGATAGATTAAATAATTTAAAAACTCAACCTATTTATATGGTTTGACTTTTTAGCTATGTAGTATACCATGTTCAATTTCAAAATTAATACATGTGAAACTTATATAAAATATATCTCAGACATCGTATATCTTAATTAATCCCCATTAGTTGCATTATAACATATGTAGCACATTATTCCACAATAAAATATTTCAAGACTATTGATGCAATCTATAATATGTAAAAAAATGTGTAAATACTCCTAAAAAATCATTTACCTCATTTTCAAAATAAGTAAAAAATTTTGATTTTAGATACATGCCATTGCCTTCAAAAATTACTCATTATACAAGGATAAAAAATATTGAAATATACTATTTATACACCTCAATGCATGTAAAATCCAAAATAAAATGATCCAAATATATAAAGTGAATATCTTAAATAACCAATTCATAAAATTATATAAGTAATCAATCTTATCTAGCTATATATAATTTTTGATATGATCAATCTGATAGTCACACCCCTCGTATTTAAAGGCGTGAATACATTGGGATTATTATATAATTTTAGATTATCATATTTTGGCACAATATAAATGATTTAGATTATTAGATTTTGGAACATTTCACATGATTTTCAATTTTTAAGATCTCATATGATTCATGTATATGATATATAGTAGAAAATCACTATAGATAATAGGGACATGTGCCATACATATATACTCACTTCAAAAAAACTTGAGTATGGATTCACATACACTTGTGTGAATATTCATGTGCATATAAACACAATTTTATAGTAATAGGAATTATATATTATTATATAAACATACATCTAATATATAGGTTCTTAAATTCAACATACATGTATATTCCATTCTATATTAGGTCCTACATATTCAGGGGGCATGATATTGGTTCATGCACATATGCACACTTCCATATTATTGGGAAATGATAATAATTCATGCACATATAAATTTTTACCTATTATTGAGGAATGATATTACTTCTTGAACATATAAACACTTACATATTATTGAGGCATGATATTGATTCATACACATATAGACTCTCAAATTTATGATGTATGATATTGGTTCATGGTCATACATTACAAACATACTTTATAGTTTAATGGAAAATTGTTGTCATTATATTTCACACTTGTTATATCTACAGTCATGATGGGGGCACAAACATTATCTATTATTTTTTGATCATGCATTTATCATATAAAATAACATAATTTAAATTTTAATTGAAAGTGGTTGGCATTTCACCTTGCACTTATTAGATTTTTAGTTATGATGGGGGCATGAACATTGTTAATTCTCTTTTTATAATGAAATGTTTTCTACATTAATCTAAATATTACAATCAAATATGTGTTCATGATTGAGGCATGGACATTGTTCATTCCATTTCGATCATGTTTTTTGTTTACATTGAGTAGGCTTGAGTGAACTTGAATGAAACTATAAAAATTAAATTTATAAACCATCTATAGTGATTGATTCATTTTCAATGGTGTGTTAAGGTTATAATATAGTTAACACATTAATAATTAACACAACATAGAGTTTTCACTTTTCATCTTGGAATAATTATTTAAATAATAACTTGGAAGCTTGTCCATTTTACCTGGCTAGGAAATGAGAAATACTAAAAGCTCCCTCTTCTTCTCCATATTGATTGAGTTAATTTTTGACCCTCAACATTTCCAATATTCACGACAAGAAGACACTTCAAGGACACACTCCCAATTGCACACTCCATGAGCAACACCATATAACGTATATATATGTCTAGTTATTATTTGAATATTTTTTAATTAAAAATATGTTTATTTATTTCATCATAAATATTCTAATCACATATATCATCTCTTATAGGAACACTTAGATATCATTGGAAAAAATAAAAAGTCTAGATTCACAATCACCAATGCAGGTTTATATTATATTTTCCCTTTTATCCAATATTTTTAGTTCCAATAAAATGATAAATTAAATTGAGGGGATGGGTAAATGTAAATACCTATATTTTATACAAGCTTTATTTCATAATATTTTTAGGTAACTTTGCAAGTGTAGATCTGAAAATACAAACTAAGTACTTAGTGAAACATTTATTTTGATATTTTAACTATATTACTAATTTTATTTCGATACATGACAACCTTATCATATCATCTCAAAATTTACATGTCATATTATATAAATATATATCCCTCCCTATCACCTTGAAGTCTTTTTAATCCTCACATCAGTTCCACCATTTACAATCAGTATTGGCTATCGATATTGATTAAAGGTAGCAGAATTAACCCATGTCCCTTTTAATTTATTTTAGGCATGTTTTAAATTATTTTTTTGGATTTTAACACCAATAAGTATTTAATATAAGTTTAGAGACTAATATATATACAAAAATACTTTATCATATTTTGGGACAAACACATTGCATTATCAATGGATATACAAACTTATATATTGTACTCATGTAATTTTTAGAGTTGAATCTAAAGTTTACAAAGGTCATACATGCTCATATCAAGGGAAAGATAGGATAAATAAGATCTTGTAGTCCATACACATTAACAAGGGTATTGCATTTGATTTTGATCCCTCTTCAAATTTTTATAAATGTACTATAATACTCAGTCTATCTATAGATATGACCAAAGTCAGTCCAACTCAACCATTTTTCCTAATACCACTCCATTTGATATCAAATTAATTGTGAAAAATTATAATTTAGGAATAAAATTCACTCATATGATTTTATGAGTGAATAAATGTGCAAATAGAAATTATAGACACAATTGCATACTTTAGAAGAAAATTATTTCTTGTTGTGTGCAATGTTAGTTCTGACCAATATAGTTTAGTATTGTTTGATGATAGTAATCTAATATGTTAAAGTTGAATATATATATATGTAAGTGATTTGTAAAAATGGTATATCCCACTATATAATTTATTATGATTAAATATTTTTTTAATTTTGAACAAAAAACTAGTTAAATTATCGCTACAATTGACAAGGGTTCTATTTAAAGCATGTAAGACATTTTGCCAATAACTTATCTATGGAATCCATAATTCCTCACCACCATGTAAAAAAAATTCCCCAATGTGAGATATATGATTTTACTACCTTTTTAAATTATTCCATTTATTTTATTAACTTGAAGGGTATTAACGGAGGTTTCCCTCTAGGCAAGACTAGATTACCATTAGGAAAGGTTGGCCATATTTTGATTGGACTAAACCACTAGAGGTCCTTAATTTTATTTTACCCTAATTTTATTTTATAAACCATTTATAGGATAAAATGGTTATAATAATTAATTCTTATTTTCATGATATATAAATATATATAGGCAAAATATAGTAATGAATGTACAACAAATAAGATGGCTCTTGGGTTATTTTTTATTGCTTACATGAATTTAAATTATATAAATTTTTCATGTTAGGAATATGTAAGTGATTTGTATATGATCCTTTTATATATATATATATATATATATATATATATATATATATATATATATATATATATATATATATATATATAAATAAAAGGATCATATACAAATCACTTACATATTCCTAACATGCAAAATTTATATAATTTAAATTCATGTAAGCAATAAAAAATAACCCAAGAGCCATCTTATTTGTTGTACATTCATTAATATATTTTGCCTATATATATTTATATATCATGAAAATAAGAATTAATTATTATAACCATTTTATCCTATAAATGGTTTATAAAATAAAATTAGGGTAAAATAAAATTAAGGACCTCTAGTGGTTTAGTCCAATCAAAATATGGCCAACCTTTCCTAATGGTAATCTAGTCTTGCCTAGAGGGAAACCTCCGTTAATACCCTTCAAGTTAATAAAATAAATGGAATAATTTAAAAAGGTAGTAAAATCATATATCTCACATTGGGGAATTTTTTTTACATGGTGGTGAGGAATTATGGATTCCATAGATAAGTTATTGGCAAAATGTCTTACATGCTTTAAATAGAACCCTTGTCAATTGTAGCGATAATTTAACTAGTTTTTTGTTCAAAATTAAAAAAATATTTAATCATAATAAATTATATAGTGGGATATACCATTTTTATTAGGGATGATTAATTGAGTAGTCATATCATATCTAATAATTATATTTACATAGGGCCATTTTGTAGAAGACCTAAAAATGAATTCAATCTAATGGTGGATGTGTAAGTTAAATTTACTAATAATACAACTCAAAAAATTATAAAATATGGATGGGTAGAGCCAAATTAGATGTTTATATGAAAATTATTATTAGAATTAGGCTCAAATGGTGATAGTTCGATGGTGGAGACCTATTGGGATAGCAAGAGAATAAAATGATTTATATCATGATTGTTTATCTCCAAATCAATGGTAGAAAGACTTAGAGAAAGGAATTAAAATGATTGATGTCAATATAATCATTCAAGGATGGGAACCAAAAATAATATGAGTTAGAAAGAAACTTAAAATACCTAAAAAAAATAAGATGCTATAAAGGCATAGATTACACAAATTGGAGAAGTCAATACAATCCAAAGTGAATCAGAAAATGATTATGTATAGGTTTTTAGAATGGTGGTTATATTGGACATCATATATCATATCATCATAGTCTAAGATATGATTTTTTTAACTTTCCATTCAAAATCATGCTTCTATCTATGTTTAATTGTGTAAATAAATCATTACCATTAGTAGTGGGTGGTAAAAATGTGAAATATTAAATGGTATGTTTGTTATCAAATTTTAAATGTTAATTCATTTTGGGGTTGTCAAATTTTAATTTTTAATGTATTATTTATTAATATTATCATTTATTACTTTAAATTATATAGGTAATCATAAAAAAAATTCTTTTCACATGACAAAAAATATGTTTATTACTTAGGGTGAGAATTCCAAACTTATCATGTCACATGTAATAGTGAGTGGTTACATGAAAGTGGTAGTGGAAGGTATATAAATCGAATAAAAGTATTTACTACTTGGTGCACTAGGATTTGGTCTCTACAAAATTATTTGATTCCATTATAAAATAAGGGTTGCATAGTGGCTAGTTTCTATCATAACCGGCAATATGTGTTCACAATTATTATTATGTAAAGAGGATTACAAAGTGTGAAATATATTTTAAGTTGTGTGTTCAATATAAAATTATTTAATTGAGGGATCAATGAAAAAAAATATGTGTATTAGATTAGAAATTGAAAAAATATTTAAAATTTGTTATTGAGTAGAGTTTTTTGAAGTAATTGAGTATTGGACATATTTGTTTCTAGAACCATCATGTTGTAATAAATTTAAATCAAATTTTTGGGTAATGTATGTGTACCGATACTTAGGGTAAATGAATGAAATGTTAAATTAATTTGAAAAATTGTAAAAACATTTTCAACCATATATAATAACACTGTCTTATCCCACATGCACCTATTACTCCTAGGATTTATGAAGCACCAAAAATATACAAAAATGTTATACTTCTTAGACCAATTTTCAACACAAGAAACTCTCCCACGTACCCTCTTATGAGATATTTGGTGAAAAAATTTAAAAATTTAGTGGGAAATTCACCTTACTTTATAAAAAATTTAGAACACTTTGTTTGTAAGGTCAAGGACAAAAGGGTGAATGAGCATGACATTTTAGTAAGCTTTGATGCAGTTTCTCTATTTACAAAGATACATATTGATGAAATCATAGAGTGTAATCCATGATATAATATACCCCATAAATATCATATTTGGTGGAGTTATTTTTAAGTTCAACTTTCATTACCTTTAGGGGAGATATTTATAAGCAAACTATAGATGTAGCAATGTGATGCCTTTATCACCTATAGTTACTAACCTATTTATGTAACATTTTAAGGCCAAAGTTATTGAATCATACCCACTAAAAATAGATTGGTGGGATAGGTTTTTTGATGACACCAATGAAAAATGGTCCCATAGAGATGATAAACTTAACAAATTCCTTGAAAATTTAAATGGGAGATTAGAGCATAATCAATTCACTATAGAAAAAGAAGAAAGCAAAAAACTATATTTCCTTGATATGCTCATCTCAAAATGACTTAATGGAAATTTATATCATGAAGTATATAAAATAATACCCACATTGATCTTTATTTACAAGCCAACTCTCACCATCATATTTTCCAAAAGTTTTTTGTCCTCTACTCTATGGAAAATAGGGCTATCATAATTTGAGATCCGAAACACCTAAAGAAAGAGAAGGACAATCTCTTAAAATTATTGATGTCAAATGATTATAAGAGATATAAAATTGAGAAATATTTAAAAAAATGTAGAACCATGAGGTAGAGAAGCATGGACCAAGATTCAAATGCTCTTAGGATCACTATGCCTTATGTAAAATGAATCTCATAAAAATTGGCAAGAATTTTAAAAAGGGCAAGTATACAAATTGATTTGAAACCTCATAACACCCTTCACACATATTTATATTTCACTAAATATCTATTGAATGATAAAGTTTAACAAGGTGTTTACATTATTCCTTGTTCATGTGGCTTACCTTATAGAGGGAAAACATGAAGGTCTGTCCAAACATCACTTATGGAGCACAAAAGAGACATTCATGACTCTCAATTGGAAATTTCCACGTTTAATGAACACTCCCACATAAATAAACATCATATTTATGTAAATGTGTCCAAACTTATTACTAGAGAGGAAGATTATTAAAAAAGGAACGTAATAAAAACTATTAAAATAAAAAAGAGACCAAAAAATCTAAATATAGATAATGGAATTGGTATAGTTGATTCATAGCAACTTATTTTAAATTAATTAAAGAGGCATGACCATATACATGAAATCCAAGGGTATAATGTTTCTGGTATTTTTGATTGATTGAGGAACTGACTTGTCTTCCCTTTATGAATATATAAAATGTTTATTATTTATGGTTGACAATATTACTACAATTTATCAAATAAATTTACGATTTCATTTATTTTACCTTGAGGATGGATACATATAATATACCCAAACATCGATTTTAATTTCTTCAAACACGATCGTTCTAGAAACAAATTTTTCTAATTTACAATATCATGGAAATCTACATAATTTGGTGCATAAGTATTATTGCGGTAGTATTAAACATGTAAACTTGAACTACTCCATTACATGTAAGTGAACAAATGATTAATAGGAAACATTAATGTCATAGTTACTATGCCTTTGGAATGGAATAATCATAAAAGGGGCATATAAGATGCTTCACAGTAGTTATATTTCCATAGGTTAAATATTATGTAGCCATTTTAGATGTTTAACATTTGAAGAGTTTTAATTTTCTCTAATATCCTTTCCTAGGACTTTAATTCCACAAAACTCTAACCCTAAAATATTGTTTCTTTAAATGATCATATTTCTTCTTTAAGTTTTAAGAAGAATAGATGATAATTATTTTTTAGATTATAGAATAAATTATAATCTATGCAAATAAAGCACATAGAAATGTCTAATTGTAACATATTAAATTTCACACATGGAATTTTATAGAATTATTTTCACCCAATGTATACTTGTTAAGCTATTTATAAAGCTATAGCCAAAACAAATCTAGCTCAGATGCTAATATCATGAACAACATTGTCTTAGAGTTTTAAGATCTTAAACTTATTTAACCTGGGAATCATTATATAAATGTTGAATTGGAAAGCATTTAAAGGAACATATCCATGCATATATTTGTATCAAATCATTTAATTTGAAATCTAAATCCATTTAAATTGAGTCTTTTAATGTATTAAGGTTGGATTATATGGTGTGACATACATTTTATTTTTTTAGATTTCATTGTCTCCATATTAAATATGTCATAAACTTAGGTCAATTCCAAACTGTAAGATAGATATTATATTGGTATAATATTCAAACGTATTTTATCCATTTCCATAGTGAAAATTTGAAGAAATAAAATCTAAATATTTAAATTTATGTAGTTGACTAAAAAACTTAACCAATAAAAGGAAAACTAAAAAACATATTAGGTTTTCATATACATAGATAATGTTGTAGACTAATTTTTTAAGTTGAGTATGTGGTTCTTATTATTATAGGGTTGGTGAGAATATTTTTCCACTCATCACATGACATTTATAACTTGGAAATATCAATTACATTGATCAATAAATCATCAAATATAAGGAGTTTAAGGAATAATTTGCATTATGACTTCTCCTTTATCATTTTTTTTTAATTATATAATAAAAGGGCCATTGTTTCTCTTATTAGTGATTATTCAATTTGAGTTTATATGATAATTTAATCAAAGACTCCAACTTAATTATGGGTTTGACATCTGATGTCTAATAAACATAAGTTTGTAGGTATTCTCTAAGTTTTTAGATGTTATGAACCTAATGGTGGGATCCATTTCATCTTTCAATTAATTAGGGTGAATTTTGTCTCTTGAGGTCCCTTACTATAATTCTAGGATTATCACTTTACATGTGTTTAGAGAATTAAATAATCATTGAATTATCCATATTAATTTGATAGAATTAATTATGGATGAATGCATAAGTTTATTTCATGTTCGTTTGAAACATGTTAGTATGCATGCTAACATTTAATTCTAAAAATTTAGATTATTGTAATTAGATTTTTATAAAAGGAAATAAAATAACAATTTACTTTAGAACAATTTGAAAGGGTGCTACACTTTATTGTTTGAAATTAACATGACAATTATATAATCATGTTTTTTTCAAATAAAATTTAATTCATTCCATTAAAATGATTTTAAAATCCAAAATCATCTTTTTGTAAACTTGACATCTATACATAAAATATCTAAAATTAAACTTAAAAAAAATATATAACCAAAATTCAAACTTGTCATGCCTATGATTAAAATAATACTTATACCTAAAATTTTGATCAAAATTGATAGATATACATTTAAAAAAACCATTCCAAGAATCAATTTAAATCAACAACATAATTTATATCATATTAAATCACGTTTTTTCAAATATGAACAATTAAAAAACTATCCATGAATTATTCTTCCCTAATTCCACGTCATTATTCTCAATGAAAAAGCATGAAATCACTAACAAACCATTCAGAATTCAATTTATTTGGTTTGAATTGCTATCACATGTATATGTTGAATATTAGGTTTTGTCTGTATTTTGGATATGTTCAAGAAATAAAAATTTATAAACAAGGAAATATTTATAATTAAAATTATATATACATAAATGTTAATTAGGAAAAACATTTTTCTTATGAAAATTAAGGAATTTAATTCATTATTAAGTAACTTTATCATGTTACTTATTACTTATATGGGAGTGTGTTTTCAATGTATAAAAAATTAAAATTTTGATTGAATTTTTTTTTGGTTTATATTTCAATTTTTTTATATATATCAAATTCATTTACATAATTTCATCACATTAATTTTTTAATAAATAAATCAAAATATGAATAATTATTTATATCATTTATAGTTATATCACAAGAAATAAAAAATGAAAAATAAAAAATAATTTGATATGTGACATAAATAATAATGTTTGTGTAGCAGCTAGTCCTTACCTTTATTTTGTAATTAGTGAATTAAAATAAATGAAGATATAAAGATGATTTTATATGAAGGTAATTTGTAACCAAAAAAAATGCATAGCTTGATGAAAAATGATTATTGTGTTTTCTTAACAAAATTTCTAACTTTAACATATATTAATAAATAATCATATAAATAATTAGAATAATTAAAGTATATTATAATTAGAATTGAAGATAAGCTAAAAGTGATGGTGAGTGTCATAATAAGTTTTTTGGTACTGAGATATAAATAAATACATATCCACACATTACAAATTAAAATATTTGAAAAATACCATAAATCAAAGAAATATTTGTGAAAGTTAAATACCATAAATCATTGAAAAACTTGTAATATAGATTAAAAGGATGGAAATATTATTTGCACTTGAGAGTTGAGAACTATACAAAGAATGCTATTACCAAAAAATAATTATTATATGACTATGAGACAACTATGAATGTTAATATTCAAGAAAATATTTTTGGGAAAAACATGGAAAAACTTGTAGTAAAGAAGTTGTCAGATCAGTTTAGAAAACACATTTTTTTGGATATGGAATATTCTTAAATAACATCTCAAAGAATATTCTTAAAATTTTATATTATTTTTTTTTTTACAATTGGTAAAATAATATATCATTTAGGATTTTTGAAATTGGCTATGACCTTGAAATTAATTGATTTGAGTGAAAGCTACAGTACCCTGCCTTGGCATGGATTAAGAAATTAATTTTTAGTACCTATCAGTGAAGTACATTAGCATAAGTTATAATTTATCATAACTAATATATCATGTCTTGATTGAATAGTCATAACTATTTATAAGGCACACATATTATAGGTATCAATAAATAATTAATCAATTTTATTATTCATTTAACATCTATTTTTGGATGATGTATCAAAATGTGATGGTTGATCCCGAGTTTAAAAAATGAGAGGACTTGGAATGTCCATAAATGCCATGATATATAAATTTTAAAAATTATGATTGATAAATACTTATCTAGACATATTGCAAGACTTAAATTTTTTACAAAACTCAAACCAAATAAGGGTGAGCTAACAAATTAAACATAAGTTGATCACCAATTTTTTTAAACCCATTATTATCTCAGAAAGACATCAAAAACTTTAAATATAAAAAATAAAAAATAAAAAATAAAAGAACTATTATAGAACACAATTCCTTTGCAACTTTATCCCATTTGCCTTATTTAATTATTGTTTGACTAATATTAAAATATTGCTCAAGATTAAATCAATTAAAAATAAAATATTTGAGCATTTCACTGGTAATTAAAAAACAATTTTTTTTCTAATAAACCCATTCTCAAAGTAAACTCTAATTCACACAAAATTCGACAAGAATTTTAATTATCTTAATAAAAAACAAATTCCATATACTTAACAGAAAGATCCATTTTGAGTAACAACAAATTTAAAATATATCAAAAACCTAAATGAAAGATCAAAACTAACTAAATAGAGGACCAAAAATGAAAATCCTGAGAGTAAAAAGATAAATCATAATTATCCAAAGGCCAACAAACTTACCAAAAGATGCATGTACATCAAAAAAATTAAAATTAAAAAAACCAAAAAAATACTATGAAAATAAAGCATATAAGGCAAAAATGGTAGATAGTGTATTATTTTAAAATAAATTACCAACCTTAATTTAAATGTTTTAAAAAGGCATTGCATGGAATAAATACAAAGATAATGCTGATGATATTTGGTATCTCTATTTAGAACCTTATGTATGATCCTTATCGAGACCTTGTCAACTTCAACAACACCACCCTCATTATGTAATCTAATATCCTACAAGAAAAATAACTTTAATATGAACCATTTAGAACAATATATTAATCCTTGTGTGCTAGATGTATGGTTGAAGGGCCATCAATATCATCCACGATGTTTGAAATATATCTTAGATTTTATTGGGATAATATTTAAGTGAATGATTGATTGAAAAATACATAATAACAAATATGATTAGGGGATTTGTAATATCCTTTGTTACAATTTGAGACTTATTGATTGAAAAATACATAATAACAAATATGATTAAAGGATTTGTAATATCCTTTGTTAAAATTACTTTCACAACTTTAATTTATGTTCAAAATTACTAAAATTTTCCAAAATCATAGTCATCAATCTAAGTATCTTTGATTTTTGGGTGTTCTCATTTTGGTTTTGAATGGAAACCATGATAAAATCTCTCAAAATTTGAGTAACCACTCTTACTTATAAGTATTTTTTCAAAACAACATGTAGATCCCCCCACCTCTAGCATTTCTTAACATCTTCTATGAACTACTTACCAAGCACTTCATGGATTAAATCCTAAACTAAAAACTTATCATCAAAAGGACCCTAAACCAATACAATATTTAGATTTTTAGAAGGGGGATAGAGAACCAAATGTCATCTCAATAATACTAAAAAACCCAATGATTGTAACATGCAAACATAGGCTACATTGTTAAGAATATAAAAAGTAGTAGATCAATAAATATTACTCACACCACTTAAAATGAAGCATAGGAGGGAATTAATGATAATTTTTACCAAGGAAAAGGAAATCATTCTTTAATAAATTCTCAATCCTTTTTCATTTGATTAACTAATCAAGATATTTGAATATTTTGATGTAACACACCTTTTATTTGTATTCATTTGCTTCATATTGAAATATTATTTAGTATTTAGATAATTGTGGTTATCTACAGTTGTCTTATTCACTTATTTAATATCTACACCATCAAATTCTCTCTCTAACAAATAATTTTATTTGAAATTTTAGATCTTCAATATTGATTATTTGTATGTTATATCTTTCACTCCTCCCCAATCATTAAAGCTCAAAATATTTGATCTACTAAATTATTGGTATGGATTCCATTATTTATAACCTCAAATAGTTGGCATTCGAAAGGACAAAAATAATGAGGCAAGTTTATTTTTGTTTTTTGTCTAACAATTAATACTTTTTGTTAATGAGTTGGATGTTTTTATTTCTATTTTAGTTTCTTGATTTTATCTAGTTTCACGTGTTCATATGTTCACACATTTTTTTTCCTTTTTTATATATTTATAATGTAGTTTGTTGTAAACTATTTTATTTAAAAAATCAAGGTTTTATTTTCCCATACTTATGATAAATAAATGAGCAACCCTCGTGAGAAGCAAGGAGATTCACTTACTAGAAAGTAGCAGAGAAGAAACCCTTGTAAAAGGCCTCTTTGTAGGGGAAAAAACAAGTGATGCATCTCCTTCCACCAAATCAATCCCATGGGAAGGAGGGAAGAAGGAAAAGAGAAAGGATCGTAACCCTTATCCCTCTCAAAAAATCCCTGATAGGAAGGCCAACAGGGTCCTCTAATTCCAAAAATATATTAAGAACCCCAATTTTGAGCTCCATGAACTTAGGGTGATTAAATTTTGAAGGAGGGATGAGGACACTGTTAAACTTCTAGAGGGCATGAAACAGGGGTTATCGGGGTTCCATGAAAACTTATAGAGATTAGGCATATAGATGATTACCTATATGGACTAATGGAACAAGCTAAAATAAGAAATTGATGACTTAAATGAAGGAATTGGGGATCATCAAATCATAGGTGGGGTCAATACTATGGGTAACCCCAAATTAAAATAGGATAGTACCATCACCCTAGAGGATCACATCACTAAGAGTGATAAAATCAAAGTTTGGTAGGATAGGGCAAGAACACAGTAGGATGATAGAGGCCTAAAATGAGAGGATTGAGTAGTAACGTGAAGAATCTTGTGAGTGGTAGCAGAGATGAAAATTAATTAGAGGAAATTTAGCTAAGGTTTGTGTTTGGTTTCTTGGTTCTATTTCTAATATTTCTAAACTTTTATTGAAGGACTATGTATTTTAGGCCATGTGGGACATGTTTATTTTTGGTTCGTCTCCTATATTGTACTAAACTATGGTTTTTAGGTCCTTGTAAACCTGAGCTTAACTTATCAAATAAAAAAATATAAGTAAACATATTCTAAATAATATGGTTATCTTAACAAAATTGAGGTTCCTTATTATTTTTAAATGTAATGTTTTGTTTAACAAATCAAGTGGGTAGTACTTCTTTTTATCAATATATTTGTTAATAAAATAAACAATATAAATTTTAATTGAGATTATTTATAAAAATTTAAAATGATATAGATGTAACAAAAATAAATTATATTTATTGTATGAATATTTTAAAATCTTAAATTATTTTCTTAAAAAATCTAGTAAAAAGAAAGGTACTCTAAAAAATATGGCTATCTTTGATGAACTAATGGTCACGACTTATTTTTTAAACAATTGGTTAGCTTAATTGAATTATTAACCACTAGTTAAACTATATTATGGATATAATCTTACAATATAGATAAATTTAATGAACTAGTGGTCATTAATTATACTATTTTTTGAATATACTCATACAATATGTTATATTTAAGGAAGTAGTCACTATTAGTTATATTGTATTCTGATTATACTCAGATAATATGGCTAAATTTAATGAACTAGAGGATAACAATTATATATTTTTTAATTATAACTATATAACGTGGATATATTTATTAAACTAACCACTACTAGTTATATTATATTATGATTATACTCATTACACTTATGTATATTAAATTTTG
This sequence comes from Torreya grandis, assembly GCA_037957365.1. Classification (NCBI taxonomy): domain Eukaryota; kingdom Viridiplantae; phylum Streptophyta; class Pinopsida; order Cupressales; family Taxaceae; genus Torreya; species Torreya grandis. The sequence continues at coordinate 29,952 of JARHVA010011400.1, read as the reverse complement.
TAAAGTTAATGGGAAAATTAGTTTTTTGATAGCACCATAGTTAATAAACAATCATATATACATTAGAATTATATATCACATCATCTACAAATCAATTATAGAAATATTTGAATCTAACATATCACTAGATAAAACCAATAATGTTAATACTAGCCTCCAATTTTGACACTTAAAATACCATAAATGATGATCCTAAAATTTTACATTTTTTGGATAAAAGTTTAGATTTAGTGAAATGTAAGTTATAGCCTTGTTTGTTCGATGTCCAGGGCATGGAGAACAATCATAAAATAAATATAAAGGAACCTCCTCAATTCCCCTTAAGAAGGGTTTGTATAATATATAATTTAAGGGACCATTCATGTTATAACAACCCCTCAATTATTCACTAAGAACTGAGATAGAGTGTGGAAATTGACCCATAATGTTGATTCCCTGGCCCCACCAATGTGCCATAAAAATAATAAAAATAAACATAGGATAAAATTTAAAAGTGTATTTAATGATTTTATACCACATGATTATTCTTAATATAAATATAGTATAATAATAAAATTAATGATTTAATCAATCTCATTTATTAACATAAGGTTTTCATCATGCATACAAAATTACAACAAGGGATAGTATTATGTGCATTTTTTCCATTCAAACTCTTATATAAGCAAAGTTGTATTGAAATTTATTTGGTGCACAATATAAAAGTATTAATTATTAATTTAGTCCCAATACCTTATTGTGAATAACTTCCCATTGATCAGATGGGTTTCTATTTATGTTACATGGTATTGCAAGTTATAAATTGACATTGTATATTTTTATCTTTTTTCAATTCAACTTCTTGGCCAACACATCAAATTTCATGCTTGTTATTGAAAAAATCATTTCCTCTCCTATGTTGAAAACACCTATAGACTTGGTAATGTGTATATGATATAACTTCATTATCTTCCTTTAAATTGTACATACATATATATTTTAGGTACTAATAGTTTTTCTTGGAAGGCTCATAAACATATATTCCTCCTTGAATGCACATCCTAAGCAATGCACTAAGATTGGGGTTGGGTTTAATCATGGTAAGCTATGATATATTTGCATATGATCACCTGATTTATATATTTACATTTATAAATATTTTTATACAATCATTCTAACCTCCTTTGGTGTTTTCATTTACTTAACTTTCCATTTCTTTTCTTGACTAATTTTCCAATGTCAATTTGGTTTTTTTCGTTCGTATATTTTATATCCTATCATCCATGGTAATCATAGTAATTTCCCTATCAATGTTCCAATTTCAACTATATCAATTCTAATTGATATAGTTTTATTCCTTATGTACTAACTCGACATGGCCAATGTATTACTTATCATGTTCTGATATTTATACTATTTCAATTTAAATCAAATCCATTGGCATTATTGATAGGTCAATTTTATGAGTTGGATTCATATATATAGGGTTCTCATATATCTTTTTATAGATAAAAACACCCCATTCATTTATGATTTAGCATAATACCTTATTTTATTAGAAGAAAAAGAATCATAGTAGAGGATCTTATTCTTATGGAAGTATGTTTACATAAGGTCTTTAGAGTTCTCTAAAAGATCCAAAATATGGATATAATGTACTATATATAATTTTTATATGTTTACACTATAACCAATTTATTTAATTCATTCTTTTAAGACACTATTTAATTACACCTCACTTTGAAACATCAAATTTAGGTAAGTTTCAAAGGTAGAATTAGTATGAAGATAAACCGAACATCCTTAGAATGGTGAAGTCAAAAAAATTTAACTCTTTAATCTAAGGAATTTTTCATAAATAATATAACCATAAATTTATGTAGGTGCCAATTTCTTAACTAATGGTTTAGACAGGAGGTGGTTATGTAACTTGTTAGAGGTATAATCACTAAGAGGGGGAGGGCAGTCAATAAATGATGCAAGATAATCCAAACATAAAATCGAATCCTTGAAATCCTTAATCAATCAACACAATCATTAATAAAGAATACAAGACATTCACAAAAGTGAACCATAAATATGATGCAAGATCAAACACACAATACATTCATTACACAGGAAACCCTCATGGGGAATAAAACCCACTTTCAAGCCTAAAAACACATGGAATACTTGTCATATAAAATAAAAACAAACATGATACCTTTTAGTGAAGCACCCACTTCACAAGGAGCACCCACCCCTAAGAATGAATAAGCACTAACTTGTTCTAGATGTTGAGCACCCACACAACACCTATGAAATAAATAGCTCCAAAAATATGATTTCATTTCAATATGATGGATAAAAAATGTATAAAACCTCTATTTCAACTCTTAACACTGTCTCAAACTTTCACACACAAGAAATGCATCCAAAATACCCTTTTGTATTACTTTAGACCTCTTCACTCATTTTCAATATTCCATCCTACATGTACACTATTATAACATCATAATTATGACCTAAAGGTCATACACATAGTATTAAAACTTCTCTAATATTTAATCCATCCAATCAACACACTCTCTCCTCCTTCCTTTGCTACTTAACACTCTCTTGTGCTCCACTCTCTCAACACACAAAAACTCTAGAAACCATCTCCTTTGATTTCAATCTTTATAGAGACTTCATGAATATTATGTTCCTGGTTGGCCATAAGAATTTACTTAACCATTAAAGTTTCTATCAAACTAATATATAACTCCATACCACCCTCATAGGTTAACTATAACATCCATAGGTCACCATTAAGTAGCTATACCTTTCAATTAGGACTTAGTATCCCTTATAGGTCTCATGGAGACCTATTCACTCTTTTAGCACTTATTCAATAAATTTAGAAACACAATACCACTTAATAATACATAGGTCCATTGTACATGACCCCTATGACACCTTCAAGTGATTACATAGATCATTACACTCTTATGTATATGCAAAACCTGCTCAAACAATAGTCTTACACACAAGAATATAATGAATGAACAAGTAGTCAACTTCTAAGCATTTTTGCATATTGAAGATGGATTGGTCAAACCTAAAAAAGATATAAAAATTATCCTCATGGATTCTACAACACTCTCCAATATATAATTCATCATGAAATATCAAAACACCATCAAAACAAATTCAAACATTCTTCTCAAGTCACTCATAGAAGAAGGTCAAACACATAGTCAAATTTGGAGCTCAATATATAAAAATGTATAGATAGTCAAACATTTTAATCAATTTTTATATATGTTCCTTGAAGTCCTTTAAAACTTTGATTTTTATACTACTAAAAAATTCATCATATATGAAAAGTTATATCTCAAATAACATAGATTGGTTTTTCCTTTATTAATTTAAATTCCAATGATCACTGTGTAAAGTAAAAACATTAAACACATGTTTTAATATCATTCCCCCTAAAAAATTGATCAAATAAGCTCCATCGATCTCCTTAGGAGTCACCTAGTCTTTACCTTCAAATTTTGATTGTTGATCTTTGATATGTGCTACCAAGATTAAGACACTTGACATCCCCACATGCCTTTTTTAGACCCTATTTTTAGTAACCATTAACTCAATGCCACTTGGAAGATCCACATGCATTCTATATACCCTTTGAATTATTGACCTCATGCTCACCATTAGCTCTTTGTCTATGATTTAAACTCATGCCATTAGATTTTCATCTGCATGATCACTCATGTGCCATTGATCCTTGATCTAATCAAGCTAGATTTTAACACTTGGCAAGCCCTATGTTTACCCTCTGTAATAGCTATTTAATGAGGCTTGAACTTTATAGTCTTTGACATATCACAATCTACTAGAGAAACTTTTTCTAAGTATGGGAAACACTACAATCTACCTAAAAGGCCAACTTTTCACCTTGATATATTTTTCTAGACACCATATCAAGACCTAAAATTTAAACCACTTGATCTAGGTAAAAATCAAAACAAACCCATGTGACCACTTTTTTTGACACCTTCACATGTGTGAATTCTAACATCATCAATATGCTCACTCAGTTTGATTATCCAAGATGACTAAGAGAACCTAGACATTCATATGACTACTTTGATGAATTCTTTTCACTTCCACAAGTATTACAAGGAATCATAACACCATATATGACCTTTGTAATAGGAACATATCAACAACATCCTCTAACATCCAAAATGCCTGATCATATGATATGCACTCTCAAATCCACTTGAAACCTATCACTTTGTCATTAATGCATTATCTATTGGGATTACCTTTACATCAATGACAATAAATGCATCTCAAGAACATGCTTAAAAATATCCCCCTATTTCATTAAAGGCAAACACCTTTCAGAATGTTCTCTCCCAAAGTGAATAGCTCATTCATTATGAACTTTTCTCCCCCTTTGACATTAATGACAAAGGATCTCTTCCTCAACATGAAAAATTTATCCTTGGACTTGAAGAATGTATAACAAAACTTATAAATCTCCCCCTAACATCACGATCATCTCATATAACTTATTTAAAAACCATACTCAAACATACAATCTCCTTGGAATTGAAACATCTCACATATGATCCCCTTTGGAAAGAAAGACAATGTGGGCACCAATTGATCTTGAGGACCTAAAAAGACTTCAAGGACAAAAAATAGGAAAATACCACCTTAGAGAGATGATACAAACTCCTTCTAACACTGTGCATACCACTTTTACCTTGAGCTTCTCAATCATGATTCAAACATAACATTATGATTTCCAACAGATGTTCAAGCCAATATTTAAACATGAAAGATGAAAAAACATCTTTAAAGCATGAAACCACTTAGAATGCAATTATACACATCCTCATAATACTCCATATCAACCTTTCCTTTATGGAAAAAATATTTGAACACAACTTGAACACACATACTTCTCCACAAGAAATATGTTTCCTAAGAAGCATAGGCATAGAAAATCATTTATCATGAGAGACTAACAGTCCCAAAACTCAGGAGACTCCCACATATCCATTCTCTTACTTGAATTTTAGTATTTCCTCATCATCATATTAAATTTGAATGAGTCCTTAACTTCATTTTTTATTTTAAACTCAGATTCTTGCTTGATTTTCTTGTCCATTTAAGCAGATAAGGCTTGCTCTTTGATTCTTTGACTTGTTTCCTATTCTATCATGACAAACAACCCATTTACCTCCTTGGGCCTCCATTTATTATATATTATTTTATTCATGTTAGGATTTATTTTATTTCAAGTAAGATATTTACCATTCCTATAGAACCTTGCTATGTGACCTCTCTCTTGACATTTGCAGCAAACCGTACTTAAGAAAAACTCATTGTTTCTTACTTTGTTAGGAGATAATCTTGCAATGTGCCCCATGTCATAGTAACTGTAGCATTCAAATTTAATTACATCACTTGACTAATGATTCATATCATAGTTCCTATAAAATTCATTCCTTGAGGATCTTTTACACTCTCTTGATCTATTACCAAATTGATTGCAAGAGTAACATTGACCATTGAAATTTACATACCTTATAGCATTTAGTTGTTTGATAAGATTAGTTTTCAATCTTCTAGCACCATTATTCCTTGATTTATTATTGACCTTTAAGATATGATTTATTTTGTTAATGTTATCCTTTTCTTTATCTTGAGTTTTAATCATTTTTTCTTCTTTGAAATCTACACCAGATCTATCATTTACAAACATTTGACTACTTATAATGTTATCAAGATCATTATTACTCTGTTCAAACTTCACAAAAGACCTTACCTTGCTAGATGTCTTCTTCAAATAAACCTTTAAGGAATCCATTTCAATTATATACCCAGAGCATTCATTTTATTTAGTTTCTAGGCTTGTAGACATAGTTTCTAATTTAATGTTGAGATGCTTAACTATATCTTCATGTTCCCAGGTGTCATCATTTATTCTTGCCTCAAACACACTAAATTAATACTCATATTACTTGATTTTTTACATCATAATTTTTTTATTTTTCTTCTCAAATTTTAGATCTTCAAGAGCATTCATCAATCATACCATAGTTTTTTTATTATCTGAATGAAAAACTACATATTTTTTTGTCATGAGATCATCTTCTTAAAATTGTTTGCTTCTAACTTCTGATATGTTTCAAGATTTCTCACAACTTGATTTAGTTTCATCTATAAATAATATATTAATGATTGATACGTGATACATTCTTCATCCTTACTTGTTACTTCTTCATCAAGAGTATAAACCTGAGTTTCATGATGTTGAGTGATCTCATCATGGTCTTTGACTTCATTACTTGACCTTCCTTCAAAAAGGTTAATTTTATCCTCATAGCATTTGATTGAGGAAGCTTGTTTTATATTATTTCCTTGTAGTAGATTAATTTATTCCAAAGTATTCAGATATTTGTCTTCAACAGTGTCTTTATCATCTTCTTTCTTTGAGCTATCTCCTAAAAATAAATCTCTTCTTAAAGAACATTCACCTTCATCATCACTAAGAGCCATTAATAGTGTCTCTTTATCCTCATTATGAAATGATTAATCAGTATTTGATGTGTTTTATTCTTATTCTACAGATGAGTTACTATCTTCTTCATGGTAAAGACTCTTATTACCTTTGTATGACTCCTTCTTACCGTTTATCTTATTGAATAACTTTTTGTACTTGTGAGGACCCTTAGATTTCTTGTGTTCATACTCATGATATTCCTTATGAGCTTCTTTATGTTAAAAATTACCTCTATCTAGACATCTAGTTGAAAAATGACCAACTTTACCACATGAAAAATATTTAAAATGAAGTTTCACTTCATACTTACCTAATCCTACATTTAATTTCCTTGCAATCATGGCTTTAATTTGATCTTCATTAAGATCAAAGTCTTCAAGACTTAACTTGTTCTTCCTAGATTTTTTTTTCTTGATCACTTTAAAGGCTACTTATTTTTTAGGATTTCTATCCTCTTGACTCTCATTTCAAAGGTAGTAAGGATCCCATGCAATTCATCCATATTAATTTGAGTGAGATCATGACTTTCTTCTATAGTAGATACTTTTGAATCAAATTTGAGAGTGAGAGAACTCAATACCTTTTGTACTATATTAGTTTATTAAATATTCTCTCCAAGACCTCTAATGATGTCCACAATCTCATCAACACTTTGTAGATATGATGTCATTAAATCCTCTTCCTTCATCTCGAGACTCTTAAATTATATTAGGTGAGTATGTAACTTGGCCAACTTGACCTTTGAATCCCCTTAATAAATGATATTTAATTTTTCCCATATTTATTTGGAATATTTAAAATGGATTACCTTGGTGAAATTAGTCTTTAAAAGACCAAAATTTATGACATTCATTTCCTTTGAATTTTTTTCACTTAGCTTCTTATCAGCTGCACTAGTTGGAAGAGTAGTTGGTGTAGTATAACCATCCATAATAGATTCCCAAATATTAAAACCTAGAGACATAATGTATGTTATCATATTTTCACTCTAAAAAACATAATTATACCCATTAAACAATGGTAATTACTTTGTAGATAAACCCTTCATATGTTGACTTTCCATGTTGTACCTTGGATCACCTTCAAACTATCAAGCCTTCAACAAATGACTGACTTTGATACCAATTTTTAGAGGTAAAATCATTGAGAGGGGTTAGGGGTTAATAGATGATGCAAGATAATCAAAAATTAAATTAAAATCCTCTTAATCCTTAATCAATCAACATAAGCAATCATAAAGTATACAAGTCATTAATAATAGTGAACTAGAAAGATGATGCAAGATCAAACACACAACACATGAATTACATGGGAAACCCTCATGGGGAATTAAAAAAAATCTCGATCCTAAAAACACATGGAATAATTTTCCTATAAAATAATCACAAACATTATACCTTTTATTGAATCACCCATTTCACAAGGAGCACCCACCCCTAAGCATGAACAAGCACCAACTTATTCTAGATGTTGAGCACCCACATAACACCAATAAAATCAATAGCTCAAAAAATTTGATTTAATTTAAATATTATTGAAAAATAATGTATAAAACCTATATTTAAACCCTTCACACTCTCTCAAAATTTCACACACAAGTAATGCATCTAAAACACCCTTTTGGATCACTCTATACCTCTTCACTCATCATCAATCTTCAACCTGTAAGTACACTATTATGACATAAAAAGTATGACCTAAAAGTCATACACAGTCCTAAAAATTCTATAATACTCAATCCATCCTATCAAAACACTCTCTCTTCCTTCACTACTCAACACTCTATTGTGCTACACTCTCTCAACACACAAAAACTCTAGAAACCATCTCATTTGATTTCACTCTTTATAGAGCCTTCATGAATATTATGTTATTGGTCAGCAATGAGACTTGAAATAAAAATTAAGGTTTTTATAACACTAATATATATCTCCATACCACCCTCATATGTTTACCATAACATCCATGGGTCATCCTTAAGCAACTACACCTTTCAATTAGGCCTTAGTAGCCCTTCTAGGTCTCATGGAGACCTATTGACTCTTTTAGCACTTCATTGAGAAAATTAGAAACAAAATACCACTTAAAAATACATAGTTACACTCTAAATGACCCCTAAAATACCTTCAAGTGATTAAATCCATCACTACACTCTTCTATATATGCAAAACCTACTCAAATAATAGTCTTGTACACAAGAATACCATGAACGAATAAATAGTTAGATTTTAAGAATTTGTTCACACTGAAGATGGATTGGTCAAACCTAAAAAATACATATAAATAATAATAATAAAATTATAAACACTCTCCAGTATATAATTCATCATGAAATATCAAAACACCATCAAAACAAATTCAAACATTCTTCTTAGGTCACTCATAAAAGATGGTCAAACACAGTCAACTTTGAAGTTCAATATATAAAACTATAAATATATTAAAAAAATTTAATTAATTTTTATGGATTAAAATTTGAGTCCTTTAAAACTTTTATTTTTATACCACTATCAAATTCATCATATATCAAAAGTTATGGCTCAAACAATATAGACTAGTTTTTCCTTTGTTAATTTAAATTCCAATGATCACTGTGTAAAGAAAAAAAATCAGACATGTGTCTTCATCTCATGCCCCATTTAAAATTGATCAAATAAAATCTATAGATATACTCAAGATTCACTTGGTATTTACCTTTAAATTTTGACCATTGATCTTTGATTTGTGTTGTTGAGATTGAGATACTTGGTAGTCCTGTGTGCCTTCTATAGACCCTAATATCAATCTCCATTCACTCAATGCCACCTGGAAGATCTACGTGAATTAAATGGATATTTTAAATTATTTAACTCATGATCACTATTATATCTCTATCTATGATTTAAATATTTATCATTATATCTTAATGTGCATGTTCGCTCATGTGCCATTGATCCTTGATTTGATCGAGCTAGATTTTGACACTTGGTAGCCTTGTATTTATCCTCTATAACAACTATTTACTGAGTTTTGAACTTGATGGTATTTGTGACATCACATTCTACTGGAGATACTTTGATTAAGTATGGTAGGCACTACAATCTACTTATAACTCCAAATTTTTACCTTAATATCTTTTGCTAGACACCATATCAAGACCTAAAATTTAAACCACATGATCTAGGCACAAATATAAATAAACCCATGTGATCAATTTATTCTAACACCTTTACACTTGTGATTGATGAAATAATCAATATTATCACTCATTTTAATTAGAAAAGATGACTAATAAAACTTAGACATTCATATGACTACTCTGATGAATTCTTTTCACTTCCACAAGCACTCCAAGAACTCATAACACCTCATATGACCTCTACAATAGGAACATATCAATAAAAACATTCTCTAACATATAAAATATCTAATAAAATGATATATAATATCAAATCCAATTTGAACCTATCACTTTGTCATTAATCCATTATATACTTAGATTACCTTGACATCAATTACAATCAATGTATCTCAAGAACATGATCAATATAACTACCCTAATAATTGCATAACCATTGGTATATGTTGGTGATGATTGCAAAAATAAGCATTGGTCTACATACTAAGGTGGTTTATCCACCATAATAAATACAAGAATTTTAATGGTTTAAAAATTTCCCATTTCCCCATGATGGTTCATTTGATTTATTTGGTAGGATCTAGGGTATGCAAGCATAAGTACACATGTGTTGAAGGTAGATTATACATAATGAGCTAATATTAACCTAAAACTATCCTATCTAAAGAACCAACCTCAAATAAGGTAAATCAAATAGTGTACATTGATATTTAATGAATTAGGATATGACCAAATATATCCATATACCTAGAAAAATGAGCACCTATAACACAATGTCAAGGGAAATGGTTCCAAAGCCTTTAGCCAGTCAACATTATGAAATGGATCTAACTAGGTCTCTATTTTATAAGTAATATAATAACACAATCAAGAAATGTAGGTAAGAGTTATAAACATATCAAAATGAGAAAATAACAATGGTAGGAACATGGGGACCTAGGTTACCTAAGATGAATAAATGGCAAGTTCAAATAATGTTATAACAATACTAGGTTTAACATTAGAGAGAGTTTAAATAAGGGGATATAGATTCATTAACCAAACAATTATGTAACGTCTATCTATTAAATGAAAGAGCTTATGTTATAATATAATTTTCATAAATAATATTTATCAAGTCTTAATCTCCTTTGGCTAATTAAGACATATTTAAACAAAGTCTCTTACCATCATTACACGAAACTATATTATTCAATAAGTTTCCTACATTTACCGATTTGTGCCACACAGTCAATAAAAGAGAGGTTAAGCTATTATCAATGTGAAAAATCAAGCACACAAATGGATCAGAATCAAATTTCAAGATTTTAAAAAAACCTCCATACAAGGTAAAGGCCATATAGAACAAAAGTGATTAAAAGGACACAATCAATGCAAATTTTGAGACATCTACTAGATTGGTTTTATCCACTCTTCAATGTAGAGTTTTAACTAATCTTCTAGAGCCACTAGCATAGGTTCTATAATAGATCTTGGAATTCAAAGTCATATCTTTCCCTCCCATTAAATAGGTTGATATGACAAGCCTCTTCCAAATAAATATGATTCAAATGCATTTTGCGAGTATCATAGGGCACTAGGACACACAACAAATAGATGTATTAGCCTAACATACAAGATAAAATATCTAATTGAGGCTAATATTATTGATGTGGGTACAATTATAAAGGTAATAAAACCATAAAAAATATAGGCCAAGGCACTAAATATATATTTATATCCTTTACCAATGCACACAAATAATGAGGTAGGGGGCACATCAGGTGTTCACTATACATACCAGGCACATCCACCACCAGATTCATATCACACATTTATAAAAGAGACACATTGATTGCATAATATTAGTATGATGTATCATACTACAATGATACCTAGACCACTTATCAAATTTTTAGAGTAGGAGATTATGGATGATGACATAGATTTAAATGTGCTCTTCATACGAGCATGCATAGACCACCATCCTATTTAGAGTGTTATTGTTGATAATGGGTCAAGCATAAACATGTACACTATGACACTCTTACAATAGTTAGGTTACATAGATTAGGATATATTCCTCATAGATATAATCATTAGTGGTTTTAGTGGACATGTTCAAATCTCCATTAGGGCGACTGTGCTTCCATTATAGGTTAGACCAGCACACATAGCCACTCAGTTCATAGTAGTACCTAGTACAGGTGTATTGAATATATTATTGGGTAGACCAAGGTTTTAGTAGCTCTAAGCCATCCCATCTATAGTACACTAATGCCTAAAGTAAATATATGCCAATTAGGTGGTTAAATTTGAGGGTGTCTAATATGAGTATCCTCTACCCATCCCATAGGTAGTTCCAATGTAGTTTCCAGTCACACTTCTATCATAGACACTAGTTATAGTTCCAAAACCATTACCACTTTGGTCCACTACAATGACCCAAAATTTATATCATCTACCCACTAGGGGAATATACATTGATATAAGTTTATTAATTTGATACATCCACCCACTTGAGGTCATCTCCTACTCAATTGATACTACTAGGTTCTATCCTTACATACTATACATTCTAGTTTACTCATTGATATATCTTGATATTGATCATTGCTACTCATTGCTAAATTTTTTTTCTCACTATCACTAATTATATTTAGTAAATGTACATCCTAGAATTTACATAGATTTATACTACACATTTATACATGATTTCATTTATAGATTTCTTGGTTGAGACTTGATTGTGTTTCTTTGCTTCTTCTAATCTAGGGAATTTTAATATGCCATTGCTCTTTGGATCTATGCCACTTCTATACTTGTATGCCTTAGACATGTGTCCATGTCCCTTATGTGTGTTTTCCTTATTGTATATGCAAACATTTGAATATGTCCTTCTATGTGGCTCTAAGCCAAATTACTTATTTCTTGCATATGTGGACATTGAACATGTCCTTTCATTTCTTCAATTTCATATTTTGTGACATGTGCCCATGTCCCTTGAATCATGTCTCTTTAGCCTAATTTTGTGTGCATCATGAGTTTTTAATGTATGATTCCTTATATGCTTCTTCACCATGACACTTGTCTATACTTTTTACAACACCACTTTTTAATGCCATGAGGTACCTCATGCATCTACCCTTCTTACTCGGGTACCATGATGGACATCATGCCCCATCCCCCTAGGTAGCTACTTAGATTTATTGTTATATAAATTGATTACATATATCTTAAAACCCTTGTAAAATTTTATATTACAACATACATCTTATGTGATATACTTATGTTGAGATACTTTTACATTCTGATGTTACGTTTGTATATTGTATTAGATTGACACATAGTTATCATATATATGATTTGGATAACATATTTTGTATAGCTAATTATTTTGAGGATGGTTATAGCATAGGTTCCTCAACTACCCTCAAAAGAGTGTGCATTCATAGGGGTTTGTCATATAGATCATGCTCCTATGTTGATATTCATAGATTATTTTCAGCACATAGGCTCAATTTCAGCAATTAGACACAAGTCAAACACATGAAGAAATAGAGACTTAGAAAGCACTTCAATCACCTAGATTTTAGACCAAACAACAATTTATACCATGATTGGGAAACTAGAACCATAAGGTGATATTGTCTAGCCCAACTTTAAGGTAGTCCAAATTAGCTAGAATAGTACACCAAGTAAAATATAAATTTGCATAGCTATAGTCATAATATTGATAGTTATGTTTATATTTTACTTAGATACACTAATTTTAGCTCTAATTCATACTAGTTGCTCAAATTTGGGAGCATCATGCACAACATGATCACTCCCACATCTAGTTCAGATACACAAATATAGTTATTACATACCTAGTTCATAATCAATATACTCACATATAAGATTGGAGGCATGTGTATGGCACATAGTTAACATATGATTATTTATACATAGGTTGATTAGATGAGTTGTTGTATAAACTTGCTATCATATTCTAGGTTGTCACCAGTTTTATGCCTTACTCTATCTACAATGGTTTACATTTTTGAGTGGCCCAAAACAACCTAATATACTTGAGTGGTCACAGAGCTGACATACATAATTAGATATACCCAATTAGATACTTTTAGTAATTTATCTAGTTAATTTTTAGATGCATATATTTCATATGGGTGTCTAATGTTAGATTCATAGCCTACTTGAGTTCTTGAGCCACCCACATGAGAGGGTTAGACACACTTACAATCTTACCCAGTATATTCATAGTTCATGATCCACTGAATAGGGATAGGAAATGATGGATTCAAAACTAGATTGATTTTTTGAGCCACCCACATGTGAGGATTGAGTAAGCTGTCAGCTTAGTCCAAGATATTAAATCATTTGATCAATATGTAAACTCACACACATGTTATCACTAGATTAATATATTTGTTCACATACACAACAAGGTGTATTTGTTTTTTTCCTCTTTCTTATCTCTTTACTCAGTTACTTTATTCAACATAATCTTTTACTTTTGATAATCTCTTAAAGATTAATTTTTGCATGTTTCATTACGTGTCATTGGTTTGGATCATGTTTCACATACGTAGTTCTAATTTCACATACCTAGACTCAGATACATGAGCTTCACTTATTTGGTAGGTCTATGCACACTTAGTTTTCCTTTATACTAGTAATTTAACTTTGTTACATTTATAACATAAAGGGGGGGGGGAATGTAATCACCTAAAATTGGTATTTAGATGTTAAGAATGTTGCTTGAGATAGCCTATTTCTAGCTTAGCCCTAGACCTAACCTTGATCCTTTATCACACTTTTCCATTCATTTTTAAGACTAAAGACATATTTTTTCAACTCAAACATAGTCCCAAAATAACTTTCCTAGATCCCAACCTAGTGTGCCCAATAGTCTACCAGCTGTACACTAGTGCCACATTAAGGATACTATAGGCATATGACATTAGTGTCCCTAACTTGGTGATAGTGTCCTTTACCCTAAATCTCTTAAATGGATATATTTTCAAATGTGCATCCCTCCTAAGGTTGGCCTAAGTACATTTTATTATCCACACAAGCTATGAATCTTTATAAGTATAATATTATCTGACCTCTTTAGACTAGATGGAAAATAGATACAAAAGCCTATTTAAATAAGAAATAAATTGACCAAAATTAAGCTATTTTATCCTTATTCTTCCTTATTTCTACATACTACCATATATAGTGTTGCATCTCGATTCCTTGCTAAGCCAACTATTCAACTATTCATGGATATTTATAGTGGACACATGATATTAGTTTATATTTCTGACTAAGTTTGAGATTTATGCTATTATGGGATAGTATAATGTTGCTTAAGTTATATGATGATACAAGATTGCTTACTTGAGATGGTTAATATATGTGGTTACATTTTAAGCATATTAGTGTATTATTTTAATTATATTATTGCTTTATATTTATCAAGTGATATGATTTAATTACCTACATGTTGTGAGGTGGACACATGATAATTCATCCCTTGAACATACCGAAGGGAGAGAATCATCAAAGAGGGTGATGTAGATGGATATATTGAAGGTCTATAGAGAGCTAGCAAAACCCTGCACACACACCACCATAAATAGTACATGGTAGAAATACATTAAAATGTTTATGGTGTGTTTAATTACTTGATTAAAGTATTTCTTTTTGTGATTTACTAGAGTAAGTAAAATTATCATAATGATTTTTTTTGTATATTTGGCATGTTCTATTATTTATGTTGGTAGGAGTAATTTGGAAAAAGTAAAATTCATAAATACAGATTAATTGTAAAATTTTGGCATTGTCATTTAAAATTGCTATAATATATTGGGTACTAATTTAATTTAATTAAATTATGAAAATTTAGCATTTTATATATATATGGAATTAGCCATGGAAAAAAATAAAAAGACAATAACAATAAAAGGAAAGGAAAAGTATAGACTAAATTTTAAAAAATCCAATATATTAAAAATAAATAAAACAAAAAAAAAAAGAAGAAAACCAAAAAAAAAAGACTATAAAACAAAGGTAAAGGCCTATGCCTATTTTATACAGGTGGAAATTAAGAAAGGAAAATTTATCATAAGTATTTTTGGGAATCAAAAATTAGAAGGAGAAAAAAAAGGTGTAGCTTCATAAGAAGAAGATAGAGAAAAAGGTATTGGAGAAGAGGCAAATCAACAATGATAGATAAATTAAAAGAAATTTTGATTGTCAGGTAGGTTATGTTTTAAATTCAAATTTATGATCATAATTTAACTTCATAATTTAGCTTATTTTTATATGGTTAGAATTAGTAGAGTACCTAGTAGAAGAATTAAAAAAATGTGTTTGCATAAAATCTGAATATGTAAGGCTTTAAAAAATTATCTTACATATTCATTTTGACAAAAAAATTATAAGGATTAAATTACGTACCAAAAACTTAAAACATAAAATAGTTTTATATATTTGTTTTGAAAAGGTATGAGTAGTAGAGGAAATTGATCTTGAATAGAAAATAACCTTGTAGGGATTGGTCATAGCATTCCAAATACCACATTTAACAATTTAATGTTGCCATAACTATTCAACTTGGAGTGTAGGGAACATGACACCTTCATATTACCTAAAAATTCAAGTATACTTTTAACTTTCCTTCCCAACTACATTTCCTAGGCTTGTTGTTTTCTTGTTATGCCATTTCCCAAAATGAAATGGGTGTAATCAATAATAATCTTTTCCGTCAGAATTATCTACTTTCCATGTTTTGACTATGAGAGCTTATGTAGACTCATTAAGAGAAAATGTGATAAAAGGAAGGAATTAATTATATTTAAAGTGAAACGCCTTATAAATTTGGGAATTTTAAGGTGAAGTTGGCATACCTAAACAAATAATAATAATAATAATAATAATAATAATAATAATAATAATTTCTTGAGATCTTTTCATGTTTCAGTTTGGAAGAATTGTATCTGCTTCGTGATATATGTAGAAGATTCTTGCCTGTAATATCATTTTCATATGCCACTAAGGCCAATGATCTGGTGAGGTTTGTCTTACCTAAGAAAATTTTAATGTCTAATGTATCACATATGAAGAATTCTATGGAAAAGATTTTATGCAAAATATATTTGTATGATGCCTCCATTGGGTGCTAGTATTAACAATGAGAGTTATGCAAAAGACTACATATAATGTCTATTTAAGATATTTTAAATAAAAATTAGGCCATAGAAAGAGACCCAATTGATCATTATAATTAATAAAGCTAATTACATTAATTTTAAGGAAGCATGAATTTCTAGTTTACCATTCTGCAATGGCATTGTTATTTTTTTATAATAGTAAAAAATGACATTAAATTAAATAAATAAATATTAATATTTTAAATAATAAAATATTTCATTTTCTAATTTATAAAAGATTATTAAATCCATAAATCCATAATATCATGATTTTATAAGGTATAATTATCATAATGAATACCTATTATACATATGATTTGTGATATTACACTTAAAAATGATTCTAGTAGTCTTGAGCATAATAAATAACAATGTTAATTATGATACATTTATTAAAAAGTAGGAATGATTTAGTTTTAAAAATTTATTAAATGGTAGTGTTATATTTTATGACAAATGTCAGTAATTTAAATAAAAGTGGGAAATGTAAATATTTTATAATAAGTGAGACATATTGCTTTCTCTTTGAAAAGATACTATTAAATATAGGTAAGAGTATTGAGGATTAATTTAGAAGGGTTTTTATGTATAGTACTTAATGTAAATTTTAAATGAAGAAAATATTTTTGATAAAAAATAAAAAAATATATGGTTATTTATGTTATGATTGTTTGACATATGACCTAGATCAATAGCTAATTTCATATATAAAATTTAATAGTCAAGAATTATCATGTATACGGGTTTATATCAAGAATATTTTAAATTAAATATTTATGGATGTATATATAATCTCAAAAATTTATTAAGGATGATTACGAGATTTTAGAATATGGTCATTCTATATGAATTTGTAATGGTTAAATAACCTCTTAGACATCCTTCTTTGGAATATTAAACAATTGTAGGTGTTATGAGTGGTCACCATATCAGGAATTCACCTAGTGTTTTAAATGAGGTATGGGAAGGATAGAGAACCTAATAAATTTTTCATTATGATGGGTATAAGTAACTTATCATATATAACTTGTGAGTAAAAACATGTGATGAAAAAGTAACATTAAAATAAATTACGGGTTGCTGAATGTGGAAACACAAGTGTGAATGTACTTAATATCATATTAACAAAAATAGGGGTGTATTTTTATGGTTATAGTTCCATGGGTGGATTATTTAATCTATTGGAAAATTACATATGATTAACTTAAGAAATATGTGCATTTAAACCCTTAAAACATATAACAAATTTTAGTTGGAATTATCCTATTTTTAATGTTTTACTATATCTACACATGGATTTAAGTATGCAACATAATTTCATAATGAAAATGGTTGTAATTAAACTTATATTTAGAAGTATTATTTTATCTAGTCATTAGGTGTTCGAGGGACTAAAACTATAACCATATTAAAGTAGTCTTCTAGAAAATGGAACAAGATGTTTAAGTAAATGTTATATCATGTTTATGAATTCTTTGTTTATTTCTAATGATTGATTTAATGTTGGTTATTTATTAAGTACTTGTTTGAAGTAATTAATTATGAAAGTGTTTGGTTATATATAGCATGTAATGGTAGTCAAATAGAGAGAGAATATGGTTGTGGGCAGAGGAGAGAAGGGTGGCCCGTCGACAGGCCCCAGGAAGGAGGAATCGGCACCTGGGGTGAGCTCTGTGGGGCAAAAAATGTTTTACACCAGCGAGCGCTCGAAGCTGAGCAAGGTGAATGGGTGTCTTTTGTGAAGCCAGGATCAACCAGTTCTGGTCATTCCCCCAGAGGCAGTCCAGGAAGATGTTGAATATCTTTCCTCTCATACTTTGATTTGTAAGTTTTTGGGCATTCAAATCCCTTTGGCATTCGTCATTCTTGGGCAATTGAAGGGGATTTTGACATTATGTTGGCAGGAAATAGCTATTTTTTGGTGAATTTTTCTTCTATTTCAGATCGAAATCATATTTTTGAGGGGGGTCCTTACTTCTACGAGTGTGTGGGTCTGTTGCTCAAACCTTGGCATGCGGGGTTTAATTCTGTTGAGGAACTTCCAGCCTGTGTTCCAGTGTGGGTTCGTCTTCTGTGACTTCCATTGGAATTTTGGTGGGAGGACATCCTTAGACAAATACCGGCCATGCTGGGAACACCAACAACTATTGCTCATCAATCATTGGACAAAAAGGTAATTTCTTATGCACACATTTGTGTTGACATTGATTTAAATAACCCTTTGCCAGACTCTATGGAGATATGTATGGGCTCCTCATCCTGGATCCAACATATAGACTATGAATCCATTCCTTTCTGGTGCCAAATCTATCATGCATATGGACATTTACATCGCCAATGACCTCAAGCCTTCAAAGATAATGGAACAGGTCCTGAATCTTCAGTACCAAATTCAACATTTGCCAGTAAGGGGACTGGGTGACCATTTTTCCCTGATAATGCAAACACCTAGCCTGATAGGGTAGGTAAAGGGAAAAATATTACAAAAAATGCAAGTTTAGTGTAAGGATTAGCAGATCAAAATAGTGCTAGTATGGATGGTTTTATACCAGTTAGATGACGCATGAAAGGCCGTGGGCAGAAGTGTCAGAATGCTGACAGGCAGGTAGAACTAGGGTTCAACAGGTTTGAGGCCCTTGATAGTATGGCCATTGAGGATGGCATTTTGACTGAGGACCAAGGGGAAGCATTGGAGTTACATAAACAAATTTTAGAGCTTAATGAGGTACATGATATGATGGTTCAACCAACTTTAGAAAGTTCTCTGAGGCCGAAGGATGGTATGCCTGAGGCCTTGTGTGGGCTGCAAGAAAAGGAAGTTAGATGCACAGATTTGATCAAGGGGATGCTAGAAAAAAATAAAAAGGATCCTCAGTGGCACTTGGCTTAATACAGAAACAATTCAAGGTCACCTCTTCCACTCCCTCCAAAGTTGGACGAAGAAAAGAACAAGATAGAATCAAACTTACAGGGGATTTACTAGTGGAATCAGGGGTTGTCAAAACCTTAAATAAACACTTCCCCCAATCCACTCAATGATTGTCTTATCATGGAATGTAAGGGGTTTGAATAGCTGCCCCAGACAAAAAGCTATGCATAGATTTGTGCTAGATCATTCTCTATATCCAGGAGACCAAACTGTCGATTGAATCACTGTTTGCTTGTGTACCAAATATCTGGTCAGTTGGCCAATGGAAATGTGTAGGTGCAAGGGGAAGCTTGGGAGGTTTGGCTATGTGCTGGGACCCGAGAAAATTTTTGCCACTTCATTGGATATCCAGCCTTTCATCTCTTTCAGTGATTGCCTCTTCTCTTGAAACTGGGGAAATAATTTTGGTTACCACATTTTATGTGCCTGTTGATATTGATGGACAACTTCAGCTTTGGGAGCACATCAGATATGTCTAAAATTGTCATCCATTCCTGCCGTGGATTATTGCTAGTGACTTTAATGTGGTGTTGAGCCTGGAGGAGAAAAGAGGTGGGTTGACTCATCTAGGTCCCTCTTCTGATTGTCTTCACCATAATGTAGAGGTGCTGCACCTCTCTGATGTTAGACCCTCAAATGGACTATTCACGTGGAGCAATAGAAGAACAGGCAATGCTGCCATCTCTAAACACCTAGATAGAATTTTTGTTTCTTGTTTTTGGCAGTCTAGTGCTTTCTCTCTCAACTCTGAAATCTTGGATTGGAGAGGTTTTGACCATTAGCCTATCAAGCTCTCCATCAGTATTATTGATGGACCCAAAAAGCCTCCATTTAAGTTTCAGCTGATGTGGCTTCATGATCCATCTCTTCATGATTTCATTTGCCAGTGGTGGCACCAGGGAGGACCTGCATATGGAACTGCTATGTATTCTTTTCTCAAAAAGCTTCAGTATGTTAAAAGAAAGTTGTAGATCTAGAATATAATTTTTTTTGGTAACATACATTGTATGAAGAAGAAGGCTCAAGATTAGTTAGATGGGGTAACTAGGCAAATAAGAGATTGTGGATTCTCGAAAGTCCTTCTCTTGGAGGAATCTAGAGCTGTAAATGCCTTAGCAGAGTGGGAACTTCAGCAAGAAATCTATTGGAAGTAGAAGGCTTGTATTGAGTGGCTCCAGGAGGGGGATAAGAATACGGCCTTTTTCCATAATTCAGTGTAGGCTCAACGTAATAAGAACTTTGTTACTTCTATTATTACTCAGGATGGGACACGCCTAACCTCTTCCCAAGCTATTAACAGAGAAGCTATTCGGTAATTTTCAGAGCTCTTTACCAGTGATCCACCGCCAGACGAGGTGGCAGAAAATACAATTTTATCTTGCATTCCTTCATTAATGACAAAAAAAATGAATGAGTTTCTCATGAGGCCAATTGGTATGGCTAAAGTTGAGGAGGCGGTGTTTAGCATGAAGAGAGGTAAAGCCCCAGGCCTAGACGGGTTCCCAGCTGAATTCTTCCAGGACTTCTAGGATATCATTAAGCGAGATTTGATGGATGTGATATAGGAATCTTACTCTAGCAAAGAAATGCTTAGAGCATTGAATGCTACTTTTCTAGTCCTAATTCTGAAGGAGTAGGCTGATAAGTTGGATTTGTATAGGCCCATTGCGCTTTGCAATGTGGTTTATAAAATCATCACTAAGCTTATTGCTTGGAGGCTTAAAGGGCATCTCCCTAGTCTTATTTTAGAGGAGCAAGGGGGCTTTGTGGCAGGCAAACAGATCTTAGATGGAGTTGTTGCTTCGAAAGCTATTCACTCTATGAGTACATCATAGGAGCAGGCTATGTTTATTAAGCTTGATCTAGCCAAAGCCTATGATAGAGTAAGCTAGAGATTTTTACATAAAATCCTTTTGGTGTTCGGCTTCAATCATGATTGGATTAGTTGGGTGTTAAGCTATGTTACCATGCCTTCCTTTTCGGTCCTTATCAATGGGGCACCTTCTGAGCTTTTTGGTGCCTCTAGAGGCCTTCGCCAAGGGGATCCGCTATCTCTTTACTTGTTTATCATCCTGGCTGAGGGGCTTGGGTGGCTCTTCAAATTTTGGGTATCTCAGAATGTTCTACATGGCTGGAAATGGGGGTATGGGATAACTACCCTGACTCATCTCCAATTTGTGGATGACACTATCCTGGCAGGAAAAACACAAATTTGGGAAGCAGAAGCTTTCCAGCTCACCCTGGACAATTATTTTCCAGCTTCTGGGCAGAAGATTAATGACCATAAGTCCTCTATTTTATTCTTTAACACTCTTGAGTCTATTCAGAGAAGGATTGTTGCCATATTGAGGTTTTAGACTCAAACCCTCCCAGTGATTTATTTAGGAATTCCCATTGTGGTGGGAAGGTAGCCCACGTTATTTTGGCAAAATGTTCTAGAAAAACTTAGGCAAAAAGTTAGTCATTGGAATCACAGGTGGCTTTCTACAGCTGGTAGAGTGATTCTTTTACAATCGATTATCCAGGCATTACCCATATACCACAGCATGGTTCAGGTAGCCCCAACATACTTCCTGAAGGAATTTGATGCACTTTATAGAAAATTTCTTTGGAGCAAAAATCTATAGACTACTAAATGGAGCCTTATCAATTGGGATACTATTTATAGACCAAAGCAGGAAGGAGGCCTTAGATTGTGCTCAGCTATTCTAGCCAGCCAAGCCCTTGCTACCAAGATATATTGGAGATGGTGCTCCAATCAATCTTCCCTTTGGGCATGCATTTTATCAGCTAAGTACTTTTTGGGCATTGAGTCCCATGATATTTCCAAGCTCCCTCTTGAGGGGAGAGGGTCGATGGTGTGGAGTAATCTCAAACTAGGAGCCCAGCTTGTGAAACGTAGCATCTTCTGGGTTTGTAATAGTGGGATGGAGGCCTTCTTCTGGGGAGACTCATGGGATGGTGTGCCACCTCTTTTAAATTCACACCCAAATTTGTAGCCTTTAGCTGATTCTTTTCATTCTGTTGGATGGCACACAGTGGCGCATTATAAAGAAGCTTTTAGCATGGGCATGACTATTGGATATAGGTGGAAAAACTCCTCCGATTGGATGCGAGGGGGCTTGGCTGAGGATAGGAGGGAATTAGCTAAAATCCTTGCTTTCAGAGGTTGTAGTTCAATGCAAGGTCAAGATGTTCTTGCCTGGGGAGGAGATGCTACTGGGCAGTACTCTGTGTCTTCTGGATATATGGCTTTGGCTAAGCAAGTCTTTGATGGTGGTCAGTTCTTATGGGGGGAAAAAGTTTAGAACTGAATTTCATGGCCCAAATGCAATTTATTTCTTTGGTTGCTTACGCACAACAAGTGTCTCACTTGGGACAATCTTTGTAAGCGTGGATTTCAGGGACCATCTATATGTGTTTTGTGTCACAGCAGTGAAGAGATAGGATCCTATATTTTATTCTAATGTGTGTTTTCTAAATAGGTGTGGCATTTGTGGTGGAGTGCTTGGGGATCTCCTTGCTGGCATGCTTCTTCCTTGACAGAATTCTAGAGTCGACTTGGCCATGCTCCATCAAAGGCTTCCTTGTTACAAAATGCCTTGATAGTGGGACCCTCCTTTATTTTATGGAACCTTTGGATTGAAATAAATATAAGGATATTCAAGGGTGCCCAGCTAGAACTGAGAATTCTATGGGCAAAAATTATTAGCTCGCTGCAAGAAACTTTGCTGGTGAAGTGCGCAAGTGGCAGCTACTTGGACCCTGATGTGGCCTATTTTTGGACACACATTGGGCTGGACTTGACCATGACCTGTGCCTCTATGGTTAGCATCTATAATTTGAAAATAAATAGTCAAAAGGTGTGACCGGTTAATAGGATTGGTTGCTAGACTCCACCTGTAGATGGAGTTATTAAAATTAATACTGATGGTTCCTCACGGGGGAACCCAGGGGAGGCTAGAATAGACAAAATCGGTCAGGATAGCTCTGAGGGCATTTAATTTATTTTTTCAATATACAAAGGCTATCATATAAATAACCTCATGGAAGCCATGACTATCCTAGAGGTAGTGAAATGTTGTTGTCAACGTGGTTTCTATAACATTATTTGCGAATCGGATTCACAAGTGGTGGTTAATTTACTGAATAAGGGTCACTCAAGTAAGGTGGACTGGCACTTAAATGTTATGGTTCAATAGATTATGCAACTAAGTACTTCCTTGAATTTGATTTCCTTCAAACACATTCCCCATGAGTGGAATGGTGTTATGGATTGCCTTGCTAAGTGGGCCTCAGAGAATGGATCATCTTGGAGCATTACTGGGCAACGAATGCTTCCTATGAGTTTATATCAAAAATTGGTCCAACTGGTGGACCAGGATAAAGAATTGTAACTATTGTACTTGTTTCATATTTAATAAATTTTTACCCCTCTTTTATTATATATAGCATGTAATTATGTATCATGATACATGATTATAGATATGTTACTTGAATGCTAATAGCTACTTTAAACTTATAGAATACTCAGGTGGTATAAACTCATTTTTGATTGATTGTTATGTATATGTGTCACTTGATTCTTGAAATCATAAGTTTTAATTATGTGTTATTATGTATTTGAGAACCTATTATAGTTTTTTCACTTGGATTTTCACCCTTTGAGGAGATGCTTAAGCTCTCCTCATCCTAGTGGCACAATGAAAACACCTCTAGGCTTGTGGGTAGCTTAAGGATGAGGTGAATCTCTAGATAGGGATAGCTCCCTTGATGTACCACTTCATTAAAATCTGATTTATCTTTAGTAATATCTTTAGGAAGGGTGGATGGGGTGTGTTTAGGCATATGATATTTTTTAGGGTCTAAACCTTCCATCACACCTTGACTTAACAACTTCATTTTTGACACTAACTCTTTAATTTTCTTGGCTAGTTTCTCTTGGAAAAGTCTTTCTTGAAGTTCATAGGTATCTTCATGAGGGTAAATAATTCATGAGGGTTGAAATGGAACATAATAATATTCTTGAGGAAGGGTGGAAGGGACTTGCAAAGGATCAAATTCATTCTCAACTTCACACTCCTTAACAATGCTTCTATCTTCTTTCTTTCCCCATGATTCCACTATATTATTCTAGTTTAGAATGTTAGGATTATAAGTATTTCTTGAGGAAGGGTAGGAGGGATTTGTATAGGATCAATCTCCTTCTCAACTTCACACTCCTCAATAATTATTCTATCTTCTTTCTTTCCCCATGACTCCACTATTTTATTCCATCTCAAAATGTTAGGATTAGAAATTTGCCTTCGAGGTGGTGGGGATGCAATGTGAGAGGGAAATGAGTGATTGATTTCAAATTAATTTACTTCTAACATGGAGTGATTCATATGCATATTAGACAACTCAATTTTCCTATCAAGATTAGCTTCAAAAATGAGGTTTCTCCCTTCAACTCTCTCTTCCAATTAATTGGGAAAAGGATGACTTTGATATCCTTCATTGGGCTCATGAGTAGGGATCAAATATGTCTAATAGGGAACTTAGTGAAGAGGATATAAAGGCTGATAGGTCTAATGAGGTTGCCTTTCATGAACTCATAGCTTATCCTCTAAGGAAGAAACTAGGCCACTCACATCAAGCATCTCACTTGTGAGCCTTTTCCAATTGGCTCTTTCAATAAGTACCCAATCTCTTTTGACCAACTCTAATGCATATCTCACCTTATAAATAAGATGACTAGGAACCTATTGACCACATCCTCTTAGAGTATCAATCTCAAACATGTACTTCTCATAGCCTAAAAGAGTTTTCTTGAAGGTGGAAATAGATTGACTTGAGAAGTGACTAGGTTGATTATGAGGAGCAAGACATTGAGGTGACTGGCTATAGGATTGATACACTTCATTATAATGTTGAAAATTATAAATTGGGGTTAAAAATAACCATATTGGTGTTAAGCATGGAATATACTGAGAGGGGGGGGGGGTGAATCAGTATATTATATATCTTATAAAACTTTCCCTTTATCAAATTCCACTTAATCAAACATTCAAGATATGAAATAAAAATCAAACAATAAACATCACACAAGATAGAGAGAGACACCAAATAGAACATGGAAACCCAATGTGGGAAAAACCATGGAGAACAATCTCAAGTATATTCATGAGAACAAACCCACAGGAGCACCATACCCCTTTATCGAGAACCAACCTCAGCTACAATTCATGAGCACCAACCCATAGGAGCTTCAAACCCCTTTGCCGAGCACCAACCCAGCTAATATTCGTGAGCACCAACCCCTTTGCTGAGCACCAACCCAACAACAATTTGTGAACACCAACCCATAGGAGCACCAACCGCTTTGTGTATACCACACACCTATCTCTCAATGTTTCTATCTCAACAAATGATAGATCAATACATCTCTTTCCTCTCTCTCACTTTTTCTATTCTAAGCTAGATATAACAAATACAAATCATATTCATCTCTCACAATTACTCTTCGAAGCTAGATATTACAATCTCAAATCAACCTCTATCTCTCATATTACAAATGGCTTCTCAAGCCTTTATTTATATCTTTCCAAATGACCTTTGGCCTTCCCCCTTTGTGACCCTTCAATCCTCATGGAAAAAGGCATCAATCTTGGATGACCCTTCATATTCAAGCCTTTGAAAAGTCATGTGGTGACCCTTCATGACCAAAAACGTCCTTCCCACTTTTGTCTTTATCTTTGGTGACTTTTCATATTCTTTAAAGTGTCCCTTCATGATAAATTGTGCCCTTACTCTTTTGTCTTCACTTGGTGACTCTTGGTATTCCCCAAGATGACTCTTCATGGGAAAATGCATCCCATCCTTCTTTTGTCTTTACCCCGTGGCTCTTCAACTTATCCATGGGCCCTTCTTTTGTCTCATATGCAACCAAAAACATATTCGTTAATATTAAATAAATATTAACTCATATTAGCCAAGATAAACAACATTAAATGCAATGGGGCCTTTATCACCAATAATGCTAAACCTTTGACATCAATGACAATATTTCCAACAATTGGGGCTAGTACACTTCATGATAGGGATGATTAATAACTTTCTCTTGTTAATAGGGAATGGCACAAGATTTTAATCTCTCACCAACTTGTGTAAGACAAATATAAACACTAGAATTAGCCATGAAACCTCATTGAAATAAAAAACACAAAGAAATATGTTAACAAAAATATTTAAAGGATAACCTGGGCTACTTGACTAGTTGATATACCTTTAGAGTTGACATTGATGCTTGAATAAATGCCTCTAAAGGTTGATTGTTAAAAGACAACACCAAAAATATTCTAACCTCTTTGACTAAGAGTCCCATTGAGCATGCCAAAAAATATTTTCACTTAGATTTTCAACCTTTGAGGAGATGGAAAAGCTCTCCTCATCCAAGTGGCAAAAATGGAAACACCTCTAGGTTTGTGGGTAGCCTAAGGATGATATGAATCTTTTAATAGGGTTAGCTCCCTTGGTGTACCACTTTAGATTAAAACTACACCTAAACTTTAGGGGTGAAAAGGGAGAGAGAAAATTAATTTTAAAATTTTTAAGGGAGGTGATTACACCAAATATATTGATGACTTCCAACCAAAATCATGTTACACTTGAAACCAAGAAATAAACTGAACATACACTTCTCCAATTTGTATCTTCTCACATCAATGTTATATTATGAGGTTATGGATGAATGTACAAAGCTAGGAGGACTAGAAAGAAGGCCTTAATTGACACTAATGACAATAATAACTCACTAAATCTTTGACATTTCCTAGAACACTTCATATGCCTTGCAAGAGTAAGCTTTCAAACTGCAAATATGATGAAATAATGAAACTCCATGTTAAGGAAACAAGAGTTATCACATAAGAAAATCAATCATCCAAGTAGAAAAAATTATGAAAAATCATGGAGAGGAAAAAAATAGTAGTATTATTGATCAAAAGGTATGAAAATTATCAGGTCTTTACCATACTCAGGTGAAGCATAAGTTACAATGGCCAAAAATGGCTAGTTAATATAGAACTTGAGAGAGAGAGAGAGAGAGAGAGAGAGAGAGAGAGAGAGAGAGAGAGAGAGAGAGAGAGAGAGAGAGAGAGAGAGAGAGAGAGAGAGAGAGAGAGAGAGAGAGAGAGAGAGAGAGAGAGAGAGAGAGAGAGAGGAGAGAGAGAGAGAGAGAGAGAGAGAGAGAGAAGTCCAAGGGTCACAAGGACACTTGTAAAAATGAGAGAATAAATTACTCATGCATGATAATAGGATATGAGATGAACCATGCAAGGTAAATAAGTCCAATTGTCCATCCAAGTCATCAAACTCTTGCAAAGTGACATAAAACTCCTCATTCTAGCTAAAAAAAAATGCCTTCATGATTGGCCCTATTCAAACACCTCATAAATAACTAGAACCATATAAAATTATTAGAATGAAGAGTAAGGATTTAAAATATTACTCTACATGCATTTGTTTTAATCTTGGTCCTTTAGAATCATTTGGAAGTGAGCCATCGTCATTTACAGTCCAAAAAACTCATCTTTCATGTACCCTACACACTTGTCCTCAAAATTGGATTTAGTTTCTCATGAAAATACATGGAATGGAGTGTATGAAAATTTTAAATACCTTCCATGTAATTATAAGTATCAGACACACCTTAAAATTACCCCACTTGAAGTTTTACACCCTTCTCACTAACTTGTTCAATATGCTAGTTTTGATTGGCTGAGATGCAGCTATTTATTTTTACACCTAAGAGTTTTTTATTGGAATTAAATGACCATACGGAATTATTAAAATTCCAAATATTCCCTCCAAACTTTATTTCATCTTTAGAATCTTTTTGTATCTTGCACAATGCATAAAATAGTCAACAAAAGCTTGTTTTGTACTCTATTTGCATAAATAAAATGTATGAGGGGGATCCCTAGTGAGTCATATTAAAATTAAAATATATTTCATGGTAAAAATAATCCATTATATTATATTTATATCTCCATTTCCATCATCGGGTCACTGGTAAAGTTTTTTTAGGGTTTTAGGTCTGTTTGGCCTCTTAAGCTTTGTTCATAAAATTATGACATTTAAAATACATATAAATTCCACAAATGCATAGTTAAATAACCTCATAAAAATCCCTAAACTTCTAAAATTCCCATTCATATCATCAAAAGAGAGCATTCAAACTTACCCTATCAAGCTCCTTTTTCCATTCTAGTAGGCCTGAGTTGGTTTTTGAGTCAAAAAATGGATTCCTTGTGTTTTTTATACATTAAAATAGATTTAACATATTTTTATCCACCCTAAAAACATGTTTTAATACATGGTTATGATAATTTTATTCTAAAATTTTGGATGACCCTCCATTCGGCCTTGGTCTACACCTTGTTTAATAGGCCTGCCTATAACTTTTATGTTTTAGGTCATTCAATTTAAATTTTGTGTATTACCTAAGATTTAAAACATATATAATTATCCTAAAAACATTATCCAATAAATTTTAAATCTCACTTAGATCCAAAAGTAAAAGTGACTTCTTGTTTGGATTTTAGGCTAAAACCCTGCCCTTAGGGCTAACTACAACTCTTGATGGTTTGGTCCACTTTTTAGGTTTCATCCTTCTTAATAAGGATTTTAATTTTGGTTTAGATATTTTAAAAATTTTTAAATCCTTATTTATATGTATTACCAACCTCAAACTCAACTAACCTTTTCCATTCCTCAAAACCTATTAGTCTTGACCCTAGGGAAGCACTATCTATCTGAGATAAAACGAAGGGTACTTCCCCTATTTTTACAAGAAAAATTGTTATTTTAATGGATATTAAAAGTCATGTATGTTATTAAAATAAAAAATTATCTATTTTTTATATTTATATATACTCTAAAAGCATTCAAACCCAAAATAGACCCTGGTGAAAAGGATTATGTGCAAGATTCTTCTAATAGACTATGTCATGCATGCTTGGGATCCTTTATTTGCATGATTTTAATTGGATAGAGAATTTTAAATGTGTAAAAATAAGTTGGACATATTTAATTTTTTTTATAATTTCAACTTATAATATCCTCTTGATACTCTTTACTTAGTCAAACTGAGTTTCCACTCTTGACTGTATTCTGCCTTAATGACTCTTACCTATAGGTTTCCTTATGTAGT